>JAHWFP010262747.1:0-10590 GCA_023313725.1 Lithobius niger
TACGGCAAAAACTTAATGCTTAACTTTACCAATATGGGGTTTTTGTAGGATACTAGAGTTTACTTCAAACCTAATTTGCTCCTAACCTTTTTTTTTAAATAGCAGGAGCGAGTCATATAGGTATCCATATCGGATCGATATCGGTAAACTATCGTTGATCGAGATTGGTTGGGTCGAAATTGGTAGGGTCAATCCTATACTCATCTCACTGATTAATTTATATTTTCTCGTGTACAGATCAGGGTTGGGGGTGTTGCCATGGCCAAGATCTTAGCTGAACATTCGTTGGCTAGTGAGGACTTTTTCTCGTGTGTGCGCGATACGGTGATAGTAGTTTGCTGCAACAAAAGCCCAAAAAAAGGAACGCTGCAAACGAAGCAAGAAAAGCGAAATTTCGGCAAACAGGATGAGGCGAAAGAGAGAGAGAGAGAGGAGACGAGCCCGTAAAAACGTAAACGAAGGAAAGAATTGAAAGCTGTAAAAAAAAAAAAAAGAATAGTCTGACGAATTTACCAACTGTGTCAAAAAAAAAGAAGAAAGAAATGGGTGGGGAGGGGAAGGAATAAATTCTTCTCTGGACCCGTTCCCTTTGTCATGGTGCAATAAAGTTGGTTTGAGGAGTTTTGTTAAAGCTAACCTGTCCAAGCAGTTCTCTTGAATGTCAATCCAGCAGTAGTCGCCTATTGGCTGAGACACCTTAAAACAGCGCTTACCATTTCGTAATTCCTACCCGTCACTGGCTGAGACACCTTAAAACGGCGCTTACCATTTCGTAATTCCTACCCGTCTCAATTAGCTGAGACATCTTAAAACAGCGCTTACCATTTCGCAATTCCTACACGTTTCAATTGGTGGAGACACCTTAAAACAGCGCTTACCAATTCGTAATTCCTACCCATCTCAATAGGCTGACACACCTTAAAACGGCGCTTACCATTTCGCAATTCCTACCCGTCTCAATTGGCTGAGACATCTTACAACAGCGCTTACCATTTCGTAATTCCTACTCGTTACAATTGGTTGAGACACCTTAAAACAGCGCTTACCAATTCATAATTCCTACCCGTCAACTGGCTGAGACACCTTAAAACAGTGCTTACCAAATTGTAATTCCTACCCATCACAATTGGCTGAGACTCCTTAAAACAGCGCTTACAATTTCGCAATTCCTACACGTTTCAATTGGTTGAGACACCTTAAAACAGCGCTTACCAATTCGTAATTCCTACCCGTCTCAATTGGCTGAGACATCTTACAACAGCGCTTACCATTCCGTAATTCCTACTCGTCACAATTGGTTGAGGCACCGTAAAACAGTGCTTACCATTTCGTAATTCATACCCGTCACAAAATTGGCTGAGACACCTTAAAGCAGTGCTTACCATTTAGTAATTCCTACCCGTCACTGACTGAGACATCTTAAACCAGCGCTTACCATTTCGTAATTCCTACCCGTCACAATTGGCTGAGACACCTCAAAACAGCGCTTACCATTTCGTAATTCCTACCCGTCACAATTGGCTGAGGCACCTTAAAACACCGCTTACCATTTCGTAATTCCTACCCGTCACAATAATTGGCTGAGACACGTTAAAACGGCACTTACCATTTCGTAATTCGTACCCGTCTCAATTGGCTGAGACACCTTAAAACGGCGCTTACCATTTCGTAATTCGTACCCGTCTCAATTGGCTGAGACACCGTAAAACAGCGCTTACCATTTCGTAATTCCTACCCGGCACAATTGGCTGAGACACCTTAAAACAGCGCTTTCCATTTCGTAATTTCTATCCGTCTAAAGTGACTGAGACACCTTAAAACAGCGCTTACCATTTCGTAATTCTTCAGGGCACGTTTCCGCTAGGCCCCACCAACGTTCCCAGCATTCCCCGTTCAGGCTCCTCCCCACTCCCAGTAGCGTGCGAAAAATAACTGTCCTTCGTACGTGACGTCATTTAAGACATGCCGTTGCGATGACCGCGCAGAGCAAATTGTTAGTCGAGGCAACAATGTGCCAATTTCAACTTCTTTTCAGGGCAATGGTCCCAGTTTCAACTTCAAGTCAAAGAATTGACACACTCGCACGTTTTCATTGTTCCCCTTCCGGGAATCGTTGCGGTTGCTTCATTTCTGCTATGAGACTTTGGTTTATAATGTAAGAAGAAGATTTAATGTGTAATGTATTGCCGCATTCATTTAGTAGAAACTGGAAGCTAATCGTAAATAAATAACGGCTGACAAGCAAATAGCGATCGGCGATGGAGGAGGTATCGTTGTGTAAACACGCCCTCAGGGCACGTTTATGCAACGACTCGTCTTTGCATTCTCGCAGCTAGAAGCTAGAAATCATCTGAAATTCAAACATGGCAGCAGTTTTGGCTCTGCTGGCTCACAACGAAAACAGTCAATAATGTGACTTCAGAAGCGACTCGGAAAACTGTTTCGTCAGGAGGAATCTTTAATATCTTATTGGCACGGAATTTAAGGCGGCAGCCATTTACTCAAACGATGTCGGAAGTAGCTAATCCAGGTTGCGTTGTTACCACGACAACGATACCTTATGATCGCGTTTAAATTCTCGCTGCGAGAATACAGTGGCGAGTCGTTTCGTAAACGCGCCCTTACCGTACTTTGCTTCGCTCGTATAGCTACAAGCCGTCTGAAAACTGAATGTGCTGAATTGAAGACAAGAAAACATGATCAGCCACTTCTGATCGACATCAATATTAATTTAATATTCTGATCTGACCTGCCGTTCGTTTGAAGGTATGAATTAAGCATTCTTATCGTGATCATTTTGCTTTAGCAACGCTGACTTGTTTCCATCTCCATGGCGACGGCCAGGAACGTAAACTCGGGAAGTCCTTGACAACGGCGCCTTCTGGCGGTAATTTTTGAAAGTAGGTGCTAGTTAAACCCAAATATTTACGATTGTCAGAGTAAGAGTAGCATTACCTGCACACTCTACAACGGCATACCAAGGAACAGACAAAGCACGTCCTGTTTGCTGCCGTGGTTCTCCAAGTGGTTCCTCCGACCAGCGAGGCGTATGTATACCTTAACAAGATGGAGTGTCGTTCGTGTTTGCGTTTTCTTCTACCTGATTTCGTCGACATTTTGATTTGATTTTCTTGATGTTATCAGCTGCCGCGAGATGGCGTCGAGCCGTGATGAGCGTGCCCAGACGGAATTCTGGGAATTTAATGGCATTTTCCAACAGAAGACGTGCGCGTGCTGAGTAGCTAGGGTCGGTGAAGTCACCGATTTCTTTATCTTTTTTTTTTTTTTTTTTTTGCTTTTTTAAATTTCTAAAGAAAATGATTATTTTTTTTAGTTTGAGCGAAATATCATGAAAATAAAAGCGGATGCAGTGACTGTAGCGTGATAGCAGAAACAGCACGGATTGACCGATATTTACGTCCGGTTCTACCGATCTTCTCCGATCAGCATCGAAAATAAATACTGATATTTCTGAAGACGATTAAAATTGTGTATTGAAACGTAAAAAAATCGGTCAAAAATTAAGAAAATTGCGGATATTAGCTCAAAGTTTGTTAGAAACACTAAAATTAATAAATTGATGCGGTGTATTTTAGGTGATACGGCGATGCCTGAGAAACATATTTTCTACTTTGTTAGGGTTAGTAATGCAAGCCTAGATAAGCAAACCCTAAAGGCCAGCGTCGTTTCCAAACCAAGGAAACAAAATATAATTTAATTTACATTTTGTCATTTTGCCAATACCGTAAGCTCCCGAGGACTAATAACGACAGCAAGCTCTGATTGGCTGTTGTGTACCTACGTCATCTGCTTTGACCAATCTAAACGGACGATGTACGGGCGATGGTCTAATATCTGGCCCCTGGTAAAGGAACATGAGCGCCATCTCAGAGCATAATTGGAAACCACGAGGAAGAAGTGCAATGCCAACTGAGATTGAATATAGCTGCACTCCGTAGTGCAGCGGGAAGTGGAAGTACTGCAGGGAGGAGTGGAAAAAATAGCTGATAACGTGAATTCATGAACGACCCATCCTTCCCCCCACACGTAGTGAAGCACGTTGCCCACCAACGGGGATCTGGAATGCTACCTCATGGAGTAAACAGAAATTTCGGAGCGTGTTTAGGATTATTGTACGCTAACCAGCTAATAATTGTTACCGATTAATTAGTTGCTTACGAACATTTTGCTTGCGTAAGAAGGCGGGTCCTACTATCGATTCTAACCACAATTAGAAAAAAAAACCCATAAAATTGGACTTTTGACGAGGTGAACATCCAAGATACAAAGCACTGCTACTGGACACCAACACTTTACTTCCAGTTTCAGGGATTTTTATTTCAGGGCTTTTTACGTTGGATGTTCACTTTGTCGTAAGTTCCCATTTTGAGAGAAAAATTCGTTTTTATTTTAATTAAACTGTTCCTCGTGTTAGAATTGAGAAATTAACATATTTTAACAATAATTTAAAGAAAAACTGAACGTGGCAAATAAAAATAAAAAAAAACTTGAAAACTAGTTGTCATTCTTTTCATTTGGTTACGAGTTGTCCAGAGACGATGCCGTATTTGCCCCTGGTGTGATAACAAGATGGAGAAATGATTTCCTACGTTCTCTGAATTAAACGTACAAAGTTTAAAAACGAAACCCTGAGTTGTCCCTCTGGATTCGTACGTGTTATAAGTGTTTGCCATCCAACCAATCAATCGCAGACTAGGGAGGTCCCGGTGTCGAATCTGAGCTCGTGGCATGTAAAAGATCGTAAGATTTCCGATTGAAATTACCTAGCAAAATTGACCTCTTGCCACCGCTTTGGCTGGGAGCGCGTTACACCTCTAAAAAGGCATGACAAAAAAGAAGTGACCTGGTTTAAGAAAAAAAACACAAGATTTCAATTTTGGTTGTGGACATCTAGGTCACCATAAGCAGGACGGAATGCCAAATTGGCTCGATTACTGATAAATAGGTTGATGCGATTAAGTCCAATACAAAAGACAACGGAAATAAGTCTGCATCTGTATTTATTGGCAGTTATATAGAGCAGTGACACGACGTTGTAGTATTGTATATAACTTTATGCTGGAGCCTTAATGGGTTAGCTGCAAGGGGCACTGCAGAGAGAAACAGAAGGGCGTCATACTGAAGCCGATGCTGTTAAGAGTGGATTTCTTAGACCTAAAACGCGCGATTTTTGTTGTTGGAGAAAACAACGTTATTTTAAGCCTAAGAAATCCGCTCTTCCGTAGTTTTTCCCGCCAATTTTATGTAGTGCACCTTGTAGTTATGCCCACCAAAACCCATACTGGTGCTAATATGGCGGCAAATGTCTCTGCTCTATAGAATAGCTACTTTTCACACTATGGACGTAATTTACTTAACTTGTCGAATCCTTTCGTCGTTTCGGTTCAGAAAGCCATAACGAAAACCTGGGCGTACGCTTATTTATTAAAAAAAAAAAAACCAGGAGTTATTAAAACATGTTAAAACACTACTCACAGCCCCAGTGAGGCCGACGCCATACTGAGGGATGAGCCCGCAATGAGAAAACCTGATTTCGACCAGAACATTTGTAAACGGATATTATGTATTGTGGACAAATTTTTGGTTGCGTTTTCTGATGTTATATGTTTAGCCGCAGCGAGCACAATAGCGCGAGCGAGGTACGTAATTTGAAACAAAAAATGACCATCATTTTCGTGAACAGCGACCTTGATTTAAAAAAAAATATGTTTCGATTTTTTTTCCGGTTATATCTGCAAATTAGGGTAAATCAAGGACGCTGTTAACGAAATTTATGGTAATTTTTTTTCCAAATTAGTTGCCGCGCTCGCTGCGGCTAAACATATAACATTGGAAACCGCAACCAAAAACTTGTCCGAGAGATATTTCCGCTTACTAATGTTCTGGTGGAAATCAGGTTTTCTCATCTCGCAATATGTCGTCGACCTCACTACGTCTCTGTGAGTTGCGTTTTAACATGTTTTAATAATTTAAAAAAATTAAATAAGCTCTTGCCTAAGTTTTTGTTACGATTTTCTGAACCCGTAACGACGAATGGATTCTACAGGTAGGTGAATTAAAGCAACATACCGTCTGCCTTATAACAGCTACGCGCCGATCGCACCGCGCATTTACCATACTCAAGGTCAGCTGAGCCAGTAGCTTCGTTCCTCGCAGCGAAAAATGCTGCTACTGTCTCAGTTGGCATTGCGCCTAGTAGACAAGCCAGCGTGAACGCATTAATTGTGTCGTCACGAACCGGAATTACAATTTTAAAATCACAAGTTATGATTTTCTAGACTAGTGTCTTATAATTTTGGTTCGGCGATCTATTGGAATAATTAATTTAAATTTTTACTGCATTAGTCTTTTAGATTTTTGATCTCGTAGTAATTATTAGCAAACGATTAAAATTAGTACTGCGCACACACAGATAAAATTCCAAGTTCATTGTAGGCGCGCAAAGGATCATATAGGAACAGAACGTTCTTAAATAGTTAACAATATTCAACAGAAAATCTCCTAGACGCCACATTTTAAAACGGATTTTTAGCACGGGAAAGCCAGGGTAAGTAAATAGACCTTTGGGGCCGTACTTGATGTGGTGGATCGAGAAAAATGGCGCTGGGAGGTATATCCCTTTAAGTCGGTAACTGAAAAGTAGCTATTCTTTATAATTACCTATATATTTATGCATGTCACTTTATATATTACATTTCATTATAAATTGTAGGCTAAAGATTTCACTGTTTGCCCACAATGCCTGTGTCGTGAGACCTTAATTCCAACTGCTAAACATTCATGCATAGCATTGTTGACACATTTTGTTCAACATATCTCCCTCTCGTCTCCGTCCATTCCCTAAAGATCTCTTATTTTTCTTCCCGTTCCCGGAGGCGTTTTTATGAGCAAGAGAGATGGGGTGGGTGGGCTGGGGGGAGGGGATGGAGGTGAGGGGCTGTTTCAAATCAAATCTCGTTGATTGGTGTGGGGGCGTTGTTGCAAGGCAAGCTATTGTTTAGCCTCCCCGTCCAAATAATACGATTTTCTCGCCCAAGACGCCATGTTCCCTAACTCACTTTGCAGTCAGTCTTGGCTTCATTTGGCGAAAAGAGGGATGAAGCTTGCTCTGTCATTCTCAGTTTCCCCTTTCCTCCGCACAATTCCGCTATCCAAACTATAGTGGCGCTTATTTACGGCCTACTTTGACTCTGATCCAGCTACAGCGACCGCGTGGTCCACAACCCATCCGTCGTATTTCTTCCGTCCCTTTTTTCGTGCGTGTGTGTATGTCTTGGCCGCCATGAATTATGTAGTAGGCCTATGGATGGACGATGGGAGACGTTGCGTAGCGCCCGCTGTCCTCAAACGCTGGACACATGGATTCATGGTTCTGCCGCCTGGTCGGTGACCAGAGGGCTTTCAGAGCTTTTCTTTTGAGTCGGGTCGGATTTAAAAAAGAGAGTGGGCTGGTGCATCGTTGTTGGAAAGGAAGGGTTTTTTTTTTTTTTAAAGCGCACTCTTAAGGAGTTGGTCTGCATGTAATGCGGCAGTGGAGGATGTATTCCGCGTACATGATTGCGGTGGAAGAGTGTACCTGAGAGTAGAATCAACCTAAATGAGACGTAGAGGTGTTTGAATAGATAGTTGAGGTTGTTGACATTGAATTATTATTTAAAATATTTTATTTACAGTAAAAAATAAAAAGCGCCGCATGAGGGAACCTTGTGAGCTGTCCCAATACATGGAAAATCACAGAATAAAAATACGCAAGAAATAGCAAACTATACAAAAAGACACGTAAAATACAGAATCAAGATCAATCGGGGTCGAAAAAACTCACAGAATTGGTAACAAATTGACAAAAAGAGCACTAATCAGGAATCAAACATTCAAAAAGAAAAATTCGGCAGATAACAAACATGCAATCAAAGGCAATCGACAGCAATAAAAAAAACATCACAACTCCTTCCGTCTTATAGAGCTTCAGTTTTTTTTTAAATTTAAAGTTGCATTATGGGGGATGACACGTAAACTGAGCAGTGGCCAGTTACAGTTTAGCACAAATAAATTTTAAACATTGTTTTCCAAAATGATTATTATATAACTTTTGGCGAAATTTTGCATGGGAAAAATTGTCAGGTGTCAGTTGAGTAATAACGTTTTTGCGTAAGTATAAAGCTACGCAGTAAGCAAAATTAAATTGAACTGGGAGAATTTCCCATCTTTTAAACAAAGAAGCTGAATGCTCAGGTGGGCTAACTAATGCCATAATACGAATCAACATCTTTTGCAATACACATAGCGGCTTCAAAACGTAATGTGGGTCAGCCCCCATGTCAATAAATTATAGGATACGTAACAACGTTTTCTTTCAATAATTGCAGTTTCAAAAAAACCTTTCAAGAAAATTTAAAACTTAATACTGCAAAGTGATGGAAGTCTATTAAGTTTTGTCTCCAACACGTGTTAATTCCACTCAATTCTGAAAGAGTAAATCTTCAAAACGAAAATTATTCTTGGTTAAAGCCTACTCCGCTTAGGCCCTTAATGGGAAATTTCCCCTATTCCAGTATGGTCGCCCGTGTTGTTTCAACATGACTTCATTTCTAGCCAAGCTACAGTTGGCTCTGTTCAGGTAAAACAAGTTCTAGCCTTGAAACATCAATCGAAAACATCGTATAACGCAGCTTGAATTAAAGTCACCGAATGGCGGCCATCTTGGGCTTGTCGAACCGGAAACACCCAATCGACTGCTAACGTTCAGAAATCGTTCCGCCATTTTGTATATGCAGTAGAAATTATTTTGTTGCAGTCTTAAATCGACGCCGTTATGATTGACAGGTGCATCGTACTTCGTTCCTCGAGCCGCAAGAAAAGCATTATGCACTTCGTTACCATGGTTACTAGCGCACAGGTAAACCAAAGGCTTAATGTTTCGAAACAGGCGTGAAGCAACCGTGGAATTTTACACTTTGTTTTTTTCCCCAATGATATGTCTTTGTTTTTTACCTCCTTTGAATATAACAAGAACAATAATTTTCAAATCTGTTTCATACAGCAAGTTATACAACAAAAAAGAAAGCATTGACATTTGTCAGATTTTAGTACTTCTTGCCGCCAGATACCATTGTTAGCAAAATGATTAACAATTTTAACTTTTCTGCTTAGATTTTTAATGTATTCTCTACGTATGGGAAAAACGTTTCACCAAAAACGGCAAAAATTATAAAATCTGAAAAATGCACCAGTTGTTTAAATTACAGTTAGCGGTTAACACACTTTGCTAACAACGACATCTAGTGGCCAAAAATGGTACTAAAATTGGTAAATCTCAAATTTTTGTTTTTATTGTATAAAATACTCTATGCAATGATTTTTACTTGTTAAAAGTGGTCTGTTCAGGTAAATTGTTAAAAAAAAGACCTACTAATTGTTAAAAATGGCCTATTAAACAGACTATTAATTCTAAAAAATGGCCTATTAAACGACCTATTAATTGTTAAAAATGGCTTATTAAAAAGCCTAGTAATTGTTGAAAATGGTCTATTAAAAGGTCTGTTAATTATTGACTACGGCCTGTTAAAAATGTAGACTTATTAAAAGGCCTATTAATTGTTAAAAAAGAACCTAGGCTTATTAATTGTTTAAAAAGGCTTATTAATTGTTAAGAAAGGCCTATTAATTACTGAAAATTACCTATTAAATAGGCGTATTAATTGTTTAAAAAAAGGCCCATGAATTGTTAAGAAAGATATTATTGTAATAAACAAGCGGAAAACGCCCAATTTCCTCTTTCACATTAAGCATGAAAAAGCTAGTGAGCGAGAAAATTTATGATGCGATATTCGTGCTTAAGGGCACGTTTACGCTACCACTCGCTTTTGCATTCTCGCAGCTAGAAGCTAGAAATCACCTCAAATTCCAACATGGCGGCGGTTTTATGTCTCCCGCCTCGCAACGAAAACAGCAAATAACGTGAGGTCAGAAGCGTTTGGGAAAATTGTTTCGTCATGAGGAATTCTTTATATTATTGGGACGGATTATAAGACTTCAAGTATTTACTCAAACGATGTCGGATTTAGCTAATCCATTCAGCGTTGTTACCATGGCAATGTCGCCTTTGCCATCGCGATTGAGTTCTAGCCGCGAAAATGCAAAGGCGAGTCGCTGCGTAAAATCGCCCTAACGGTATCCTTAAACATCAACCGCAAGCAAATAACGTTAGGAAAGCATCGAGTTTCTGGCCAACATACTTCTCGTCTGAGTCTGAGAGTAATTGTCGCCTCTCACGTTACAAACTTGAAAAAAAAAAAAGACGCTGGTGTTTGTGCCCGGCTGCCCTTGCGTGTAATGACAATTGGCCTTGCCAAGCATCTGTTTATACGGTTTGCCAACTACCTATTAACTGGGGCAAAAAGGGAGTGTTAAATTTTTATTAGGTGATTTTGGGGTGGGGCTTGGCCCCACTTAGGGTCAATAGCTGTTAGGGAGGCACGTCTGTTATCATTAAGTGACATAGGGGTGCAAGAATTAGCAGCAACACCTAATGGCCAACACGTTTTTATGGTCGAAGCAGCTTCCTTTCTG
>JAHWFP010262747.1:10690-33866 GCA_023313725.1 Lithobius niger
TCCTTTCTGGCTGCCTCTTGGCAGTTGGGGGTCTCTTTTTTTTATACATAAATTGGAGGCCTTCCGGTTCCGTTTCCGGTTTGGAGAGGTAAATTCCTAGAAGGGGTATAGAGAAGAGGGAACGAGCTAGGGAAGAGCGTGCCGAGTGGTTTCTGGCTCGATGTGTGTGTTTTGTTTGTTTAATCCTTCATTATTATTTTAATGAAATTCTGTTTCGTTTGCGTCATTTCGTTTTCGAGCTTTATTAATTATTATTTTTTTATTCTAATTCCTTTAATATTTACGTTTTTAGCACCTCAGTTTGTTCAGCAAAATTCTTGATCAAATAATGAGGTTGTTCCTTTGTTTCCGGTCTGTAATTTTTTTTAATTGTAGCGTTTACATTGTGTGTCTTAACGGCTAATTAAAAACACATACAGAGTAGCCATCAAGTGCTGGTGAAACAACGAAATCACGACGTTTCGGTTCCAAGGTCGGAACCGTTTTCAGGTGAATGGTTTAAATCATGTCAAACAACTTAAAAATAAAAATAAAATTAATAAAATAACAGCAGAGCAGGGCCATGGAAATAAAATTCACAAGTCTTAAGGATGCAAGGTTCCATGCTAAAAACTAAAACCAAATAAAATAAAATAAAAGTCAGCACAATTCAAAAGAATGTGCCAACAGTCCACCTAACTCACCCAAGTCTGCAGGTCGAATGAGAGAGGATTCGATCGGCTATGCTTTAAATAGTGAGCCCCTGGATTTCGTTGTTTCACCAGCACTTGATGGCTACTCTGTATGTGTTTTTAATTATTAAAGTGCTTTTAACTTTCTGCTTTTTGCGGCTAATTACTTTCTTTACCGTATTCCATATATTATTAATTTTTTCTAATGTTTTACTTTTGTAATATTGTTATTATTATCGGCTGTTGTTTCTTATTTTTAGCTTCAAGCTGTTAACGTTTTTTTTATCCATTCCATGCCTTGCAATTTTTTTTATGTGTTTATATTTTGTGCAACAACAATTTTTCCACGAAAATATAACTTCATAATTTTATAACAACAATTAACCAATGGGAAGCCAATAAACGGTAGCCACCAACCAATCACGCCTACTTAACATTGATTAAACGACCAGACCGTATTTTATCAGATTAAACTGTCAGCGTCACCCCTCCATCTTGGTTTTTACGATCGACTCGCCTGAATCCTCTTTTCCACAGTATAACGAACGTTTAAAAGAACTCTATTTGGTAGGCCTAAACCAATTTCTAAACGTATACGACGTACCTGAGAGACAAATGACACATAATTTGAGCTTCCAGCGATGTGCGTTTAATCTTTGGTTACCATGGTTACAGAAGATGGGCAGCCCAAGTGCGTGAGGTCTCTCTTATTAGGTTAGGCATGTCGCCGTTACTATGTGAAGCGTAGCGGTAAAGGCAAACCCCAGTACGTAAGTATTACGCTGTACTAGGAATTAACCGGAAAAATAGTACAAACTAAATTAATAATTGTCGTAAAACTTATTATTGTTACGGAGCATATTATATGTTAAATCTAAGAAACAACACGTATTACCTATGGTTGAAACGCTCTGACAAGCTACTTCGTCCTATCACGAAAGTTACTTTCGGTTTCGGTAAATTTGTGACGGATCGTTGGGGAAACAAAACTGCTTTATTTATGAAGGCGGCGGTAGAAAATAGTACCAATCCTATAAACACTAAATGAACCAGTAAGTGCATCTGGCAACAATTTGTACACTTTCATCATTTCGTGCACACAGGAATTGTGAATTCAAGTGACAAGCCGCTGCCATATTACGCAAGTTGAAGTGATGTTTAAAGGAGACGGTATATTCTCGTTTCAAATACAACTCGAGCGTAGTTTTAAGTATCGATAAATTTTCTCAACCACTCGTTACATTCCCAAGCTGATAAAAACACCTCGCGCAAGTGCTCGGTATTTTTTCAGCTTCGGAATGCAACTCGTGATTGAGCAAATTCATCGATGAAAAACTACGCTCTCGTGATATTACTACTGATAAATTACTACTGATAAATGTCTTTTTTTTTTGTATTCGTGCTTCACTGAGTAAAGACCCCCCCCCCCCCCGAAATCCATCTGTGTTTTCTAATGATAACTACAACAAACTCCAGTTTTTTCCTTAGGTTTCCTAAATTTACCCTATTTTCTTAAACGTAAGATCAGAAATTCCCATTCAGTGAGCGGCTACATCATTGATTTCATAGTTAGGAGCCTGCCCGCGTCTTTTTCACCGACGCCCCCAAGATGCCACCCCCAAACGGTGTAAAGTTTGTATCACACTGCTATTCTCCGTTATTCTGCTATATTCTCTGTTCAGTATCACATTTGGACGCCTTTGATATGTGTTGAGTTTATGGCGGAGCTTGGCATACAGTTAGCCGTCATAAATTCTCAAACGCAACATTCTTGTAAGATTTGACTAAAAATTGTGTTGATTCCTGGGGTCCTTGACCTTGGGATCCATACATCAAGTATTGAGTCTGCACTACACTGACGTACGCCTGCAGGGTTCAAAGGGTTAAAGGGTTTAACGAGCGTTAACCACTCCTGGTCATCTGCCCGAAGCCCTAAGGCCCTATGTCTGCAACAGCCAGATTCCCAGGCGGTCCCTGCAGGACGCCTGCAGGGTTACCATGAGCCAATAATGATTCGTCATGACCATGTTGGGTCATTTGTTGAAAAAAATAGTTCTTAAGTGTGTATCGATATGACCATGTGGGGTTATTTGTTGAAGAAAATAGTTCTTAAGTGTTTATCGTTTTGAGCATTATTGTTAACGGGTGTTATGTTTGTAAACAAGTTGGAAATGTTGTTGTCAAAGTTGAAGCTTTTGAGGCTGCACTTCATCGAAATTCCTCCAACAGTTTGGACCATGTTTTATGCTACAAGACCGTGTCCCTTCCATATGTAAATATGTCATGAGTTAGTAAACTACAGTGACTTTTACCGTGTTCACTAAACTGAGTTGTCATGCCGAGTTTCACAGTCCACCGTTTGTAGCTCCATACTGCGCCTATCCCTTCAAATTTTGACTAAAATTTCTTTAATTTCGTGGAGTGGAATGTATAACTTTTGCAAACAAAGGCTCATGGCCTCTTTCAGCCCTCCTCCCCAGCCCCACCAAAGCTCAACTCCAGGCATGAGGAAGGTAATTACTGTTATACTCATCAGCAGACTGTCTGCTACAAAGTTTATAACTGCTATAACTGCTAGGGGTCCCTGAGTTGAGCTGATGGGGGTGTTGATGAAGGGGCGGTGTAGTTTAGTGGGCCCTGATCGAGAGGCCCTGGTTCCAATCCCGGACAGCCCCCCCCCCCCCCCATATATCGAATAATTGGCTATATAGGACCCTGGCTTGATTCGATGGCCGGGATTAGAGTTAGGCTCTAATGAATTAGGTACTAATAAGTGCAAAAGCAATAGCAAAACTCAAAAAAAGCAGGGATTGAGTAATAATGTACGTGCATAACATAATAACATTTATTGCACTGCAGCCTAAGTTTATTTCACTAAATGGACGATTCCACAACTACTTGAAGACTCCGTGAGTTATTATTATTGTTTTTGGATAGTTAGGTTATTCCTGCGTGTTAAAAACCGTGACTAACTATCCCAAGAACAATATTAATGAATCACGAAATCTTCAAGCACTCCATTCCAAGCCAGGGTTGGAACTAAAATGAGTAAGGATGATGGCCGTACGCAGTTTACGTCGAGGTTGAGTAGATGAACGAAAGAAATAATATTGACCCCTACAGCTGGAAACGCAACAGACAAACAGTAGAATTCCTGACTCTAAAGTGCAAAAACATGCGATGTAGGAGCCGTTTTCCGGACGGTAGACACTTCACACCGTAGAATTTAAGCAGGTGGCCACACGGACGGACGAGAATTGCAACATACCCTTACGTAAAACCGCTTGAACACTACGCAGCACTTAGCGGAGCTTAAAGACCGGCCTTGTGTATCAATACAAGATACTTGGACTGACACAAACAAGTTCATTGAGAAATTAGTGTCATTCATTTGTTTCAATAAATACTTCACATGAAACTAATCGCAGAAAGAAAGACATGTGCCCCAACTGGGTCTCGAACCCAGGATTTCCCGCATACCATTCCATACACACACTACCCACTGTGCTACTGGGGGGGGGGACCCTGACTACAGGCTCTAGCCGAGCTTAGTAGCTGTTCAAACTTTCTCAGTGGTGGCCTAAAGGTCAGAAAAGAGGTAGAAGAGCTACTATAAGCTCGGCTAGCATCTGTAGCCAGGGTGTGCTCCAGTAGGGCAGTGGCTAGAATATTCGGCACAGCATGCAGGAAGTCTTGGTTCGACGCCAAGTCGGTGCAGAAGTATTTTCTTTCTTTCTCAGATTAGTTTTATTAACACTGGCGATAGCCAGTGTTAGTAAGGGTCGACCTAGGATCTCTGTATTAAACTTTCAACTTTGAGAGCTTATAACTCGGTCAAAATTAAAAATTTGTAAACCAAATTTGGAATCTAGCCTTGACTAGTCAAGGCATGTCTACAGTCCAAAAATTGTGAAATTCAGTCCAGCCAAACCCGAGATACAGAGAGGGGCCAAATAAACAACTTCTTGTTCTTGGTCTTGGTCTTGTTCTTGGTCTTGGTCTTGTTCTGGGGATGTACCTTTCGTATGTCCTCTCTACAGGTCAAACTATTTGTCCTGTAAAGCTGGTTCTTAGCTCATTTTACAGGTATTGCTCCGTAGACGTGTCCTTTCCATAAGGCCTTTTCTAATTGGTCAAGTGGTTCAGGGGTTACGGACCGCTAAACGACCAGATTGATTGTTTTACATTGTTTTAAACATTGTTATTATGCAACAATGCCATTTAGCAAACGCCAGCTGCAAGACGTAGACTGAAGATTAAAGGATTTGTTTCTATTGTTAACACTAGCGATAGCCAGGTTAGTAAGGGCCATAGCTATTTACCCAGCTTAAATGCGGCACAACAAAACAAACAACAAATTAATTATAAAGGTGTCACACATATCCCACCTATTTATCACAATTCTCAAAGTAACACGTATTAATAAACAAAAACGTATCGTTAAAAGTTAAAGTAAGGGTCTAAAAGTCAAAACCTGTAAGGAACACGGACAAGCTTTGACTGTAAGGGTCTAGGTGTCAAATTGCCCATTAAGACGCTGCTAAGCATTAGACCCTTACTACCCGGTGATCATGTTAATGACTTAGTAAGGAAAATTGGAAATTAGCCAACAGCGAAAATCATACACTAGAAATAACGTAGTTCAGTAAGCCACCTTTATGCACTTACGTTAAATCGGCGTGGCATGACCCGGATTCGAACCGGCTACCTAGTTTGCCCCCAGATCACTTGCATAACGCCTTAATCTCTCCGGTGCACTCCGATGAAAGTAAGTGCACAAAGGTGGCTTACTGAACTAAGTTATTTCTTGTGAATGATTTTCGCTGTTGGCTAATTTCCAATTTTCCTTAATATTATTTCCAGCGATTTATGTCTATTTATTAATGACCTAGTAACTCAGACAGAATGGGTGTTCACGCTTATGCTTGTAGCAGGTTGTCTTGCTTCGAATCGCTGCCATGTTACCAAACCGAAAAAAAAATGTCAACCTAAAGCAAAGTAGGAAACCCACACCCCCACAATCATTGGATCATCACATGGGTCTTTATAGGACGATCTCGGACAGCTGTTCCTCAAAAACCGGGTAGTAAGCGTCTAATGCTTAGCAGCGTCTTACTGGCCAAATTTGACACTAGACCCTCACAGTCAAAGCTTGTCCGTGTTCCTTACAGGTTTTGACTTTTAGACCCTTACTTTAACTTTTAACGAAACGTTTTTGTTTATTAATACGAAGTATTTATTCAACAAATAATAAAACGAAGTTCTGAATGAACTTGTTTGTTTACAAGCGCAAGTGCATGTGAAAGTACAAGTGCACCTTCTCGTAATGCTAGGCTTTAATGCTAGACTGTGCTTCCTTAATCCTTTACGTTGTGATGTCATTTTTCTGTGCTTCCGGTTTATCCAGCTCCCAATCGGTTGGACGCCCTTGAATCACTTTGGAACATACTTTGGCAGCGGACACTTCAATATGTTTACTTGAAGATCAACATAAGTTCCTGTTGGTAAATCGTACTGAAAAAACTTCAAGATTCCTGCTTTCGGAAAAAGAAAAAAAAGGAGGAAAGGAAGAGAGGAAAAAAAATGGCGGTCGACGGCGCCGGCACAGTCGCTTTTTCAACTAACCTGATGATTCCGGTCCATTTTGCCACGACAGATTTGAGTGCAAATTGAGAGCGTTTCTTCCATCTTACACCGGCTCAAGCATCCTACTCAAAGCTGCCTCCCTGCCAAATCAACTTGGGGCTTTTTTTTCCATTTTTTTTCTTTTGGCAGTGAAATTCCATTAGGTACTTGGCCCAAGCCTATCTTGCCAACACGGTATGACGCTTCATTTACTTGACGCACAGGAAAAGGAGAGTTTTGCCGACACGTTATAGGGGCAGAAAGAATCTTAGGTTCACGTGGCATTAAAGGTGAAGAGAAATGGAGGACGCTTATTGGTTGCTGGAATTTATCAAGAAAACTAGGAACTGTGTAGGCTATACATGTGTGCGAGAATGCATTTAGAGGCGTTGAAGGCACAGTTATCTTCAAGATCCAACCAAAATATCGTTGGTCTTTGTGCAGAATTACTATACTGTACGCATATAATTTGTAATTTGAAACTCTCTCACACACGTACATGTAACTGGACAGGAAAGGATTGACATCACTGACACCCCACCAAAAATAGAAAAAAAACTAGTAAAAGAAAAGAATAAAATCAAATTACATGCTATATTAGTGGCAATCAAAAGTACTTAACATGCCTGGTCATAGTCCCCCTGTGATACTGAGTCTGAAGAGATGTTTTCCCTCCCTACCAGGAATTCAGACGTACTCATCCTGCTGTACAAGGAGTTTAATCCAGGACATCTTACGCCACGTTCATTACAGCCGCCATTGCTACACATCTCTTACAAACCGGAAGTACAATGCATATAGAAAGAACATATACGAAGTGGTAATGCCAACTGAGATACAAGTGAGTGTTAATCCAGCACGTCACAAGTCCACGCCTGACAGCAGTGGCATTTGGTGCCTGAACCACGTCCTAACGGTAATCCATTCCCCACATTCACCACTCAGCACTCCAGATGAGAAAAAAAAACAGCTCAATGTGGCCTTAGGTTTGTATCAATTTGAGAAGGTGTTCCCTAGTTACACTATCAGTCGGACTTGAAAGAAGTGACCATAATATTATGTCGTTTGGAACTGTGGAAGGTAGTACACGAACAATAGGTCACATATTTGCCGTAGCTCCACCTAATAGGCCCCTAGGGCACGCAGTCTTTCTGGGTAATTTAGTTTGAGAGTCCCCGTGAATGCGCGTTGCGGATTCGACATTGTCAATATCCCCAACGAGGTGTGGGGACCAGACCGGGGATGCATATTCCAAAATAAACTTGACAAAAACGAATAAACGCCCCGAAAAAAAAGGGCTGTGCGATCGCCGGACAGGAAGCACCGTCGGACAATTGCCCATTTCAAATCTCTATCTATACCGATGCCTTTAATATTATAAATACGTCATAGTTGCTTTGTTGCTTGAAACGTTGTTTTTTGTCGCTTGTAATAGTTGCTTTTTGTTGTTTGAAATGCTAGGAATAAAATTACGAGTGATTATAGGCATAATCACACAAAGTAAGTCTAACTTACGAGAGGGACTACATGCTACTCCTAACTCACCGCAGCGCCATTTTCGTGGCTAGAATTTAATCGTGAAGGCAAAGGTATCGTTGCCATGATAACAACGCCACCTGGATTGTCGCTAAATCCTACATCGTTTGAGTAACTGTTTGCAGTCTTATTATCCGTGACAATAGAAAAAAAGAATTCCGCCAAACGAAACAATTTCCCCAATCGCTTCTGTACTCACAGTGTTGGCTGTTTGTTGTATTAACCCTTTACCTGGCGATTCATCCTTGTATTGCTTGCATTATTTCTAGTGTGGAGGCCAAGAAGGAAATTGCTTACCCTTTTTGTATATGTTTGGGGCCTTTATGTCACCACTGAGGAAGGTCGAACAGCTTTTAAGTTCAGCTGGAGCATGCATCCTGGTTCGTACCCGCACCGCAGTGTCAGAGTGCCCGGCCTAGTAAGCAGGTCGCCATTTTGGCGAGTAGCTCTAAAAACCAAGTCGCCAATTGCAGAATTTTACTCGCTGTTTGGCAAGTAAAATTCTGCAGTTGGCGACTTAGTTTTTAAAGCTACTCGCCAAAATGGCGACTGATTAATAAACCTCGATGCTTAAATTTTCATGTCTCGTGAACCGTATTAGCTAGAAACAAGCGGTTTGAGGCGTTGCGTGCAGAATTACAAGGGTTCGCCAACCAAGTGTGATGTAGCCTACTGTTGCAAGCCACTTTAGATGATTGGAGAGTTAGATTAATGCAAACAATAGTTAAGCATTAAGAAGCAGCACAAACGCTAAAAGTGTTTCTACATGGCGAGGAGGTAATGGAGAATGGCGAGCACATTTTAATGTCTACTGTCCGAATGGCGAGTGCCACACAATTCATATTCGTGGAAGTTGATATTAAACCCTCGGTTCCAGTCCTAGTATAGGGCAGTTGTCTGTTGGTTTTTTTTTTTTTTAGTAGTATATTTTTGATTTAATCTTTTTTTATGTCTACTAATATTTCATACGCTTCGCTTTAGGGAAGGTGGGAGGAGGGAGAATAATGTAGGCGGATTAAAAGATTTTTTCGCCTTTTCGATACCGGAGTCGGAAAAAATATTGAATTTCTGTATTTCACTACCGTTGAAAATTATGTGTTTACTCCTCTTTTTTCCTATTTTTTTTTGAAAGTTGGGGGCGGCCGTACGTGTCTTCACTTGTTCGTACTGAATTTATAAATTGTAAAAGGATTGCTAATGTAAAAGACGCAAACATTCTGCATTGGAGACGGGCTTTGAGCCAGGCCTTTTCACCCAATGACATGTTGTAGCGTCAAGCGCCGTCTACCATTATTTAGTTCTACGAAGCCCTTGACTTCAACAAGCGAAGGAATCCGCTAAGAAATTTCTTTTCACACAACAAACCACCCACGTACCTCCTTAATGAGTGAGTGTAAAGTTGGTGCGTCCCCGTGCACCGGGGTGCAAGCGGTCAAGGTTGACGATAACTGTAACTGTCACTGTATACTGAGAGTACAGATTAATGTATACCTGCTCAGCCTCCACATGAGTTGCAGTAGACAGTCTGTGCAGCGGCAGTACACATTCTCGTCACCGCTTGTATGCTACCAGTACACAGTTCGTGTGGAGGCTGAGAAGGTATACATTGATGAGTCTCCGTACAAATCGTCTTCAGAGTGAAGATGGCGCCCATCTACCTGTTCAAAATCTGCATTTCAAAGCGGTCGAAAACTGGAAAAAAGCTCCCGTGATGTCGTTAGAGTTAACTTTATAGCTTGTCCCCTGGTGCACGTGGACGCACAAACTTTACATCAGTAATTATTAATGAGGCACGTGAAGGAAGGTATAGACAGAACTTTTTTTTTATTATTTTGCCTAACACAACACTAAGCTTAATATAAAAGAAAAGAAAAAGAATAATAAATACACACGGGAACAAAAGCCAAAATAGTTAAAATTTTTCTACATGTTTCCTGTTTATTTTACAATTATGTATTTTGTTGTTTTTTAATGAGAAAGTTTTTTAGTCTTAAGTTTTAATTTATTATAGGATTTAATATTATGAAAAGTAGACGGAAGTTCATTATATAAATTTGTTACTTAACACATTTTTGTCATTTTTCCATAATTATTTCTCCAGATTGGCAATTTAAGTCTTTCAAAACGCAACACTGACTTTAATCTACGTTATGATGTCTATTGTCAATTTCTAAATAGTACTTTAATACAATAACGTAATTTTTTAACTGAGGATGTTTAAAATTTAGTGATTAAAAAAGAGAGTTGCCATTTTCATGCTTTTATTTGTATGGAATAAAACACGAATAATCTTGTTTTTAATCCTTTGTAAACGTGCTAGTAGAGATTTACGTTCACATCCATGGATTTCTAACTCATGTCTTTAGTATGATTCAACCCAGGCATCATAAATTTTTTCTTTTTTATTTTCTTTTTAAAGTTAAGTATGCTACGTAGTGAGTAAAGTTTTGGTAATAGTTTTTGTAGTCTTTTTTTATTAGTGATTCAACATCATTTCAACGATGTTTTCATCCAAATGAAAGGGATTTCTGTACAAACAAATATGTTGAGTGTTGGTTTTTTTTTTATGCACTGGCACGAGGTTTACTGGAACAGTCTTACCTCACTTACAAAAACATCATTTTGCCAGCACCATGGTGCACTTGGGCACAGCCACCTACAGTAAAGTCCGGATCAGCTTTGCCTTCAACAATGCTCGACTAGAAGGCGCGACAAATACCGACGCGACAGGTTTGCCAAGTGGCGTCATCGGTTGACAGAATTTGGAACCCTAATCGGTTAGTTTGAAATTTCGCCACTTGGTGTAGAGATGGCAGCACCTAGCAAACTTGCGTTTCCTTCTATATGTCAGTGGTTGATTTTACGCGCCTAATTTGTCTTGATCTGATCCGGCCTTCACTGTAGGTGGCTGTGACTTGGGTGAGCTTGGGTAGAAGCATTCTTATAAACTAGAACCAGGCGGACAGCTGGATTCCCTCGACTAGCATGCTTATTACACCAAATTTCATTTCCGTTCCACAATGGATACTTGTTTAGAATCTCAAAAACACAACAACACAGTAACCAAGACGGCCCATCCAACATTAAACTTAAAACCGTAAATTTTGTTCATACCAAAATATACAAGAGTTGTGGCTAAATGCCATGTCACACAGAGCAGGTCAAAAGAAGAGGCCTGCTCCTTGTGACATGGCGATTAGCCACGACTCTTGTACGTTTTGGTATGTACAACATTTAAGGTTTTATGTTTAATGTTGGATGGGCCGTCTCGTTGGTTGTGTTATTGTGTTTTTTAAATGAATGAAAATATTTCCGTTGTGGAACGAAAATTTAATTGGGTGTAATAAACATGCTAGTCAAGGGAATCGAGCTGTCCGCCTGGTTCTAATTTATTGAAAGCACCTTAGTGGCAACAAGATCGTGGTAAATGGCTACGAGACACCATTTGGAGGTAATAGCTACAAGGTGCACTAGATTAAAATGTAAGGGGAAAAACCAGGGTTGGCAAGTTTTTGACATGCGACAGGTTTTATTCGGTTTTTACCATGGTTTTAACCGTCATATCAAAAACCCCTTTTTGACATAGCTTTTTGACATGTCAAAAACTGTTAAAATGTCCCACTGGAGCAAGAAAAAATCTAAATAAATACATAGAGAATTATAAAGATTGCAACCTGTTTACTGGTAAAGAAATTGACAAATTTTCAAATATGTTTCCACTCTAAACAGGTTGCAATCCTAAGCCCTAATGTCAGAGTTTGTTTTCCATCTGTAGTAATTAGGTCTAGTCAGTTAAAATAATCACAAAATGCGTGTCACAGTCTGTGTGCTTATGCCCAGCAAAGCCAATACTTAATTTAAATTGAACAAATATGTGACGGTTAACTCAATCAGCCACTCGATTCACTTTCATAATCTCCACTCATTCCACAGCACAAACCTATGTGCTCCAAGCTATACCTAACAGAATGGGAGTTAAAATGGCAAAGAATCTTAGAAAATTGTTCAGACTGTTTAAGAACCTATTATTATTACATTTAAAACTAAGAGCTTTTGACGTTTTATCTCATGTTAATTAATAAAGAGTGTACTTATCGCCGTGCTACCTAAAACTGCTACTACAATTGATAGAATCTGGCAGTTCAATGTTGATTTTTGTGGTTTTCGACACTTTTTGACGGTTTCCGTCACTTTTTGACAGTTTTCGACGGTTTTCGCACGGTTTTCGACATGTCATGTCAAAAACTAGTTTTCGACGTTAAAAAACCCAACCCTGGGAAAAACGGCACTTCTAGTCAAGACGGTGCTTTGAGAGCGGATTTCTTAGGCTTAAAAAAACGTTGTTTTCTCCAACAACAAAAATCGCGCGTTATAGGCTTAAGAAATCCAGTCTAATAGCTTGGCTTCAGTAAGACGACCTTCTTTTCGCCCTCCAGTGCCCCTTGCAACTAACTCAGTTGGCTCCCCCATAGAGTTACACACAATAATACTACGTTGTGCACTGCCCTATAGCCTGTCATTTGGTGGCAATCCTGTTGTGATTTATTCCCGACTTGCTTGCTACTGCATTATTCAAATGTAAACAGTCTTTTCTGATCTTTAAGTAAATATCATTTCTTTAGCATTCTTTCACTCATGTTTACGCCTTCAACATCTTTTCATACTTACCTTCCGGTGGCAGAAAAAGGAAACACAAGAAATCGGCGCTCGTGTATCGATCCTTTTTTTTTTCCCCTTTCTTCTCCTTTTTTTTTTTATTTTTTTTATTAATATCCACATAGAAATTGGCCAATCCTGGTGCAACATGCTCGGCCATAGAATTGAATCTTAACACCAACCCAAAATAAATTCGCGCCGCACGAAGCCTTAATAAATCGAGGATTTGGCCCCATAATTTCCCGCCAAAACGTGACTCTTCGTAGCCTCGGGCTCAGCGACAACGAGCGACGAACGACGAGAGTAGTAAATAAGGACGGACGGACGGGTGAGGGAAAAAAAACTGAGGTGTCGCAGGAAATTTCGGGCGACGGTGGAAAAAAACAATCTTACAGAGACGAACGATTTTTGAATAATGCAAAACAAAAAAGAAAAAAAAAGGAAAAATTGTTAAGCACATACCGATCGTCAATTCCTCCCCCATCACGATGTTTTATTAAGTTTTGTCAAATCGTGTTTTTGTTTGTACGTCAAATTTACCGTCGTATTTTTTGTGGTGACAGCGGTACGACGTCACGGTCTCGAGAAAACTCTAAATGCTGTACTTTACGCCACAACAAAATCGGAAATTTTGCCGAAATTTTCAAATCTCGCCCAAATTTGCTTCCTGTACGGCGTGCGTCTCTTTATGCAGCGTTCTCTCCACAGTTCATAAGAGTTGTTTTCGCGCTAAAATTTTCTGCTTCCACACGCGTTGCGACGTCAGCGCTAAAGCATCGAACTCCTCGGCTCTTGGAGGCGACTAAAAATGGCGGATCTTAAGGGGTACCTGCACATTGGGGCACGTCCCCCCACCCCTCCTTATTAGGACACCATTTTGGTAGGACACACACTTCAACAGAAGCACAAGAGAAAAAGAAGAAAAATCCAGGACAATGGCCCCAGAATAGGGTAGATTAGTTAGTAGTGACGATTTTCTGAAAATGTATTGAAATTAAGACCTGCTTCCACCAACGGCACCAGAAGGCAGCACTTGTCAAGTTCTTGTAGGAGGCGAAACTTGAAATAATAATGGCGGCATCGTTGCCATGGTAACCACGATAATGGCAGCATCGTTGCCATGGTAACCACGATAATGGCAGCATCGTTGCCATGGTAACCATGATATCAGCGACAATACCTGCAGAAGTTGACAATATACTCATGCATGAGCAACATCCGAAGTTGAAGAACTTATTCTGTGTTTGATTAAAACCGTATGCAGTTCGTTATGCTAAGCGTAAACCACGGAAGAAGCTTCAGCCTAAACGGCCGATGAGCAACGCTTCTCGGACGTTCTCGGAACACAAAACCATGCGTTATACTTAGCTCCACTCGTAACGACAACCCGTTTTAAAATTGAATGTTGAATTAAAAAAATAAAACTTGGTCAGGCTAGGTTCTGATCTTTCTTTAAATTATTTTAATGTCTTAATGTGAATTATTATATATTTTAAGCGATTTAATTTTGTATACTTATCGTGATTCAATTTGTTTTTAGAGACGCTAAATAGTTTTGATTCCCATGATGCTTTGCGTTACATGTTGCTTGGCAACAGCACCCTCTGGCGGTAAATTGCTGAAAGCAGGTACTTCTTTCGTCCAAATGTTTACCGTTGTCAGAGAAAAAGTGACACTACCAATATATTCTTCTACCTTGCCCAGCATAACAAAAATCAAATGCCAGGTGAGATAACTAGAAGGATCACTATGCTTCCAGTACACTTCTGCAATGCGGGTATAAGTTCTACCCATGCAACTACCGCCTCCAAGTATTATGGTGAATTTATGGGGATCAACCAGAACATAATTCCTTATTAGAGGCCCCGTAGTGCTCCATGAATTACTTGTTACATGCTGCATATACAGGGTGGTATAGAAGTCTAGTCACACGCAAATAACTGCCGATATAATGGTTCTACGGTAATTCTGAAGACATACTTATAATGTAATTCAGATATGGGGAAGCCAATGAACATATTTTCAATGACCTTGAAAACAGAATTCAAGGTCATCTGCATTCTATATTCCAAACGGCGAAAGATACAGCAAAAAAAGTAAATTACAAAGTTGTACGCGAGCTTCAAATATGACAAACTGCGAAAACAGATTGAAATTCGGAGCATAATTGCAATAGTTATGAGGAAAGCAAAATAGCAACAAAGTCTTCCCTGAACGTTCTAACTGCCATGCATGCCAAGCTTCACTGCCTGGCGGTTAAAACGTTCAGGGAAGATTGCAAAGTACGGTGGTTTATTGGGACAACACCCAACTATTTTTTACACACACAAAACTTTTCTGAAACCGGAACAAGATGGTCACTGGCGCAGTTGCAGTTTACCATTTATCGTCCTAGGTTTTGTAGTGTGTCGTATCTGGTGTTGGAACGCCGAAGGTCTGGTTTCATGAAAGTTTTGTGTATGTAGAAAAAAAGTTGTTAAACCCAACAAGCCCCCGTAGTAACAACACGTGTTCCATCCCGTTTGTCCCTCAACCATCCCGCTTGTTCCCATAGTTGATGATGACGTCACTAAATAACGCTACTGTTTGTTGCTTTCCGTAATACGGTACCTTCCTGAAGCACCGAACAGAACGAACCAAACGCACCACTGTTGGTGACAGTTCAGCTCATTCCCTACTAAAGCCGTGTTGATGTGGCTTGCTTACGTCAACCATCGTCAGCAATGAATCTGTTTACGTACCTAGCGCATGCTCAAAAGCTCCACCTCTGGCTATCACCCACAACCACCTCCTCGAGATGGTCCGCAATTTTGCATTGCTCGCGCCTGGTTACTCTCATTACCGTAGCCTGGTCCAGTCAACTAGCCACGTCCGGTCACGTTTAAAGGTATGACGTAACGAGTGCCCTATTGAGCTTGTTGATTTTGCTGAGCTGTGATTGCACTTTCGGAAGGTACTAAACGGCTGACGCGACGTTACTGCGCACGCGCGACGTTAAGTTTGGAGCCAAGTTGTCTCCAACAGTGGTGCGTTCTGTTCGCTCTGTTCGGTGGTTTAGGAAGGTACTCAGAGTGTACTCCTCCCGTAACGAAGTGTGTATATTGCTCTAAGATGCCATTTTCTAAGGCTGATTCAGGCAGGGCATTCCTAAATCATGATGTCAGTCAGCTTTACAAGCAGCAGCTCGTCGGCGTTGAACGACGAGTGTTGAGATTAGGAATGTAATGTTTAAAAGGGCTGAGCTCTGCCACTATTCAGCCAACCAACTTTCTTACAGCGTCAACGATTTTTCCGTACACCCGTCATCCAAGTTTCCAACTGCCTGCTTAGTTCTTGACGGGCCAAAGTTTGGCCTGCCCGGTCTTTTGTGGAGCCTTTAATCTCAGGGTATCGGGGATGTGGGGATAGGAGTAGGCGCTGGGAGAGGGGGGTTTGGGGGAGGCTGGTAGACATGGATGTATTGGTGATGTACTGCGGCTCAACTTTGCTGGTGTCAGCTGGGCTCCCGAGTTAGCAGACGTGTCCGCGTCCACGCAGCTTTTGTTTGGTGGTAATCAGTGTTATTTGTGTTCGATCTGTCCCGTAACAAGGATAATACAACAGACAACTGGTGCCCACAGAGAAAAAAGGAATAAACCGGAACAGGGACCGGAAGTAGACGGGAAAAGGTTAGAAAGAAGTGCAGAAAGAAAAATTGCTCCGCTTCCTGCGATACGTGGACGCCTTAGTTCATTTCTTTTTTATTAACTCGATGCGGTTGTAAATAGTTTTATCATTTATTTGTGGGAAATTGGGGTAAAAAAGAGTGGTTTGGGGTAAAAAAAAAAGAAATCTACCTCGTAGCATTGAGGAGCGCCCAAAATGAAAAAATTGTAAATTGTTACAGGAAAGCCAACCGGGAGGAATGTACCTTTAACAGACATTCCGATATCACACATTCATGGAGTTGTTGCTGGCTATTTGATGAAATTGAATTGAATCGTCGAAGTGTTGCTGTATTGAAAACCCGTTAATTTGTGCATGCTTGGGGTGGGTTGGGGGGGGGGGGTGGGGTTAGGAGTAGGACGTGGAAGGTACGTTGTCTTTACCTACCTTTAATTCAGGGTGCCACCCCCTTGTAAGTTACCTTAGTGCAGTACGTGGACTGATGCTGGCGTTCGCAATACGCAAAACGTCACCCGTTTGTAAGAGCACGTTTACGCAACCACTCGCTTTTGCTTTATCGCAGCTAGAAGCTAGAAATCACCTCAAATTCCAACATGGCGGCGGTTTTATGTCGGCCGCTTCGCAACGAAAACAGCAAATAGCGTGAGTTCCGAAGTGTTTGGGAAAATTGTTTCGTCATGAAGAATTCTTTATATTATTGGCACGGATTATAAGAGTGCAAGTATTTACTCAGACGATGTCGGATTTAGCTAATCCATTTAGCGTTGTTACCATGGCAATGTCACCTTTGCCATCGCGATTGTGTTCTAGCTGCGAGAATGCAAAGGCGAGTCCCTTCGTATATTAAGTACGGTCACGGGAAAAAATGGAAAATTGGTGAAAAGTCAGTGATGGTCAGGGATATTCGTTTTTAAATTGAACTGTTTGTTTTTTAATACGCTTTTTTTTTATGAACCGTTTTTTTTTTCATTTTTAGAATTTCGTTTTTGTAGAATGAACTGTGTGGTCTCCGTAATCGCTTTGCTACTACCACTTTGTTGTCCTATTTTTTAAATGAGGAAAATTTACAGCTACCACGCAGATGTATAGTTATGATGCCAGGCCTACAGAGTAGGCAGTTGACTCTGTGTAACTGAAAAAAAAAAAGAAAAAAAAAGGTGCGAGTGTTTTGCTCAGGGATATTTGCAGAAATGAGTTGGGGAAAATCGGGAATAGTCAGGGGATATTTATTTTCGGATATGAGTATGGACACTATAAGTGTTCATACCCATGTCATACGCATGTCTTATTTTAACGAAGTCTGAAAAAAAATGGTTTAAACGTATAGCTGTGGTCAGGATTTGCTTCAATTTCATCGAGATTTGTCTGAATGACCGCCGTTTTATCGTATTTTCCTATTTGACTGCAGGATAGCGATATCGGAGCAAAATGGCTGCTACCAAGTTTGTGGATCCAGGGGTATAGCGAAATCCAAGTACGCTACGACAGTATCATGTTTACTTGTGTTTCATCTACAGCTTCGTTTCTCTGTATCGGTGTTAATTGTTTCTTGTACGGAATTGGAATAAACCGTATTTACGTTTATCATTTACGGTAGATTTAGGAAAGTTTTGGGACTTGAGGAGCCATGACTCGGAGCCATATATATATATATATAATATATATATATAAACATAACAGAACTACTAGTTCTTGCAATTGCCCCTAGATTGCACCACTTGTGTGTTTTGTCCTAGGAAAAACTTGCCCTAGGAAAAAATTGCTTCGCCGTTTAGAAAAAGAAAAAAAAATCATTATAGAGCTCGTATTCCAATGGAACTCACAGCTACGAAAGTACAAAATAAAAGATACTTTAAAAAAATGTATTTTTGTTTTAACTCTTTACAGCCCAACAGCTTATACGTTGAACGGCTACTGAACGACAAAAAAAAACTAAGTCCCAACGCGCCACGCGAGCTTTGTGAGGGGTCCCCGAGCAAAGCGAGCAGTAACAGCCCAGTTGTCAGCGTCCTCGTCTCCAAATCAAGTGAATGCCAGTTCGAACCCGTGACCGACCCACCATCATATATGGGACTTAAAAAATGCATCCAGTTTGACATGGGCATTAAAGGGTTATAATTTTAAACTTACCAGTTAACATCTTGACCAATTTTTTCCCCCCACACACGCTAAGGAGTAGCACTATTATGACTATGTTGGCACACTACTGGATAGCGTAACGCTTAGCAGGCTTATATGTGTGGAATTAGGCCTATTATATTTAACGAATTAGGCCTATAATTTGCATTAGCAAATACTAATGCAAATTGTAGGCCCAATTATTTAAATATTAGGCCTAATTACGCGTGGCAGCACGCAGTAGCATGCCAACATAGGCCCACAACTACTCCAGAACGTGCGGAGGCAAAATAGTCGAGATATTAACTATCAAAAGTTGAGAGAGAGCTCAGTGAGAGAGCTCAGTCTGGTTGCTGGAGGTTTGCGGATCTGGTCGAACCCCAGGAAAGGAACCCCTTGGCAAAGTCCCCGCCAGGACTGCCGGCCAGGGTAGCATGAGAGGCTACCATGCTGCTTCAGCAGCTATCGGAATTATTCTAGCCAATTCTGGACAGTCTTTCGGCCCCAATGATGAACGGAGGTTTCCCGGTACAAATCCCTGGGTTGGCTTCTCCCTTTACCAGATATTTCTTCTCTCAAAAATTCTGGTAATGTTCAAAGTTGAGCCGGTTTAGCCAAATAAGCATTAAATTGCTTCGGCTGACTTGAGGCTCAAAGAAATTAATTTTAAAAAAATAATACGTAAAAACAGTAATTTATTTCAAGACTGTAATCCTGAATGTATCCTTCTATTTAAGAATGTGTCCTTCCATAAAGCAGTGACATTTGCCGCCATATTGGCACCAGTATGGGTTTTGGAGGGCATAACTACAAGGTACACTACATAAAAATGGAGGGAAAAACAACGGAAGAGCGGATTTCTTAGGCTTAAAATAACGTTGTTTTCTCCGACAACAAAATCGCGCGTTTCCGGTCTAAGAAATCACTCTTCACAGTATCGGCGTCAGTATGACGCACTTCTGTTTCTGTCTGCAGTGCCCCTTGCAGCTAACCCATTAAGGCTCCACTATAGTTATATACAATAATACTATACGTCGTGTCACTGCTCTATAGTCAACCAGTTTACACATATATACATAAATATATGTAGTGTATATAAAAACAAGGTTGACTAGAGGATATACACATTTCCTGAGAAAGCTTGTGCTGCAGCGTGCTCGTTTTTGCACGCGCATAAGATTTGTTGGTCCCAAATCTCCCCAAAATTCAACCGTTCCATTTCAAATTCAAGGACGTTCTAGTATATAAGACCATTTTGGGCAGTTGGCTCCGACCGAGGGCGACGAACGACGCTTTTTGTTGGAAAATGAGCATCTTCCCTCGCGTAACTCTCGACGAATGGGCACTTCAGCTCGACCATACTTGAACTACACTTTGGCGTAAAGCGTTCGGCAGAAAACGCCGGGCCAACGGAACGAAATCCAACCGTTACCGTGGCGTGTAGGCGTTATTTCGTGTGCCAACTGCGAAGACTGGGGATGAACAGATGCCTGCGTTACGAACCGTTGGGAAAAAGCGGAGAAAGTCATCGTTTTCGCGGCATAGCTCGATCTTTGTTTTTTTTTTCTTCTTTTCGTCTTTCTCTAGACTTCGTTTAATACGCAAACGCAGACATTGGGCAGACGACTATTGTCTGTGTTGGTATGGAGCAGCGTCATGTGACGTCATATTGTCTGCAGGAGAGATAGCTGCAAGGGGCACTAGATTGAAATGGAGGGTTAAACAATGGCACTTCTATAGTCAAGACAGTGCTTTGAGAGCGGCTTTCATAGGCTTAAAAAAACGTTGTTTTCTCCAATCCTTTATGCTGCTAGGTTGTAATTGGAAAATAAAGATCCCACTTGCTTAAAAATATCAGCAATTGCCAACAAATCGACAAAAATCGCGCATTATAGGCCTAAAAAAGCCACTCTTAACAGCATTGTCTTCAGTAAGACGCCCTTCTTTTCCCCATTCAGTGACCCTTGCAGCTATCCCAGTTACTGGCTCCAGCATAGAGTTATATACAATAATACAACGTTGTTTCACTGCCCTATACGTGAGTTCGTCTAGTGCAGAGATGGAACTGACCCATGGGTCAGTGGGTGAATTGGGCCACATTTTTATCATGGGTCAACTCCGTACACCCACCGATCCACGGTAATTTTACGGTAAATCAATAGTCTTACTAGTATTCTTTAAATATTTCTTATTCTTTCAAAAATAGTTTTCCCCAGAACTGGCTAAAAAACCCATATTGTATATTAACGTATTATTTGCATACGGTTATTGTTTTTTAATACCGTGGGATATGGATCACGGACAGTGGGTCAAATTTTTGTTCTTTATCGGGTGGGTCAAGTAAGTCGTGGGTCAAGGCTCGCGTGGGTCAGGTGGGTCATGGGTCAGAAAAAGTGGCCCACTTTCATCTTTGGTCTAGTGCACTTAACTATAAAGCGGCAAATCCTTTTATCTACCAAAAATATGCATCTCAGCCCTCTTGTAACAATGCAAGGATGCAGGAAGACAACAATGGACGAGGGCTAAATGCATCCGATTATTTTTTTAACGAAACCCGTAGTAGGCTACACCCATTGTGTAAATTTAATTTACTTTTAAAAAACGGCACGTTATTTTACTTTTAAACGGGCAATGATAGGTAACATTTCAAGCATTAAGATTAATTACAAAATGACACCCATTGCGAGAATTTAAAGTAGCGCCTTTAAAACTTTCTTTCAAATTGGTTGTTTCGGGGGTTCATTTTTCCATTTTTCCATTTTTCCATGTTCCGGGGGTTAGTTTCCATGTAAAATAAAAGGCCCCCCCCCCCCCCCATTTCTTTTTCTGAGGTCCTATTTTTTTTTCATTTGGGACGTACGTTATTTTGGCCTAGTCACTGTGAAGGATCCTCGAAAAAGCCTTTGTTTGAACGTTTTTTATTTTGTTTACATGGATTTTCTTCATGATTATGTCTACCAAAAGGCCAAGAGGGCAAAGAAAAGGGGCAAGCTGGGGGGGGGGGGGGAGGTAATGCAAAATTGTCACACTTGCATGACAATTTTCACCCGCTCCTATAAACACAGAAGGATCCATTGGTGACCGTCTGTACGGTATGGCATTCGTTAGGCCGCTAAGAATTAACTAAGTGGTTCTCAGGGGTGGTACTAAAAAAAATTGTCACGAGAGGGCGGTATTTTTTTCAACGTTTTATTCAAGATTTTTCAGATACGGGCGATGTTTTTTTTTTTTAATCTACCAAAACAAAATCAATAGCTTATATTTTGTTGTGGAGTATACAATATCTGTGTTTTAATTCAGCGTGCAACAGTTGCATATTTGATAAAAGTCAATCTTTAGATGCCAGTTTTTAGTTGTGACACACCTCTGAACGACCCTTAGATTTGTTTCGAGGCGTTCATGCGAATGCAGCAAAGAGCTCATGTGGTCATTGGCTCCAGGAAAGGTTTGGTGCAATTGCTGATGCGTGATCGCAATTTTATTTTTTAAACAATGTCATAAAAAAAAAAACGTTTCATGCGCTAAGAAAAATCTCATGCGTGCGCTCCCGATAACCACTTAATTAAATTTTAGCGGCGTTATGTGGCCCAATTCAACAAAGCCGTTAACTGCTTCGGTTTTAAGCCGGTAAACTGCTTAAACGCTTTAGCTTCAGTTTTTTTTTTTTTGCCATAAAGTTCCGCCACCCGTTCCAAAGTCGAAAGGACTTCTGCTCCAAATAATCCAACTTTTAGATTACGACTATTATTATTGATTTTGTCTAGTGGTGCACTGCACCACTTTTTATAGCGTTTTCGTGGGGCCCTTTTGCTCCCTGGACCTGGCCACTTCTCCCCCCCCCCCCCCCCCAAAAAAAAAACGCTACGGCTTCAGTTAGTTGCTTCACAGCATTTCCAATTATAGGGGCGCATGTTTCTTATGTTTTGAAATTTTCTACCCACCTTGCGGAACTCGTATACTCGTCCTCAGCAGTGCAGGAAAGCTGAACCTACGGGCGGTGCTTTCTTTCAGCCTTTACCAATGTTCTAAGACGCATGTCGCGTGAACCTTTCAACTTTTTTAACGAATCCAACGTTTTAACAATTTAATGCCCTTTGGAGTGACGTACAGCCCGGTTGCAACCGTGGCCCTACAGTGAAAAAAAATGCCTTATTGTAACGAATGACCGCATTTTCATTCAAAGGGGGGGAAACCAAGGGCATCTATCTACGAATGTCCGCACATTACAGGCTCATGACGAAATGAGAGCAATTTTCTCGACGAATTTTCGTCACTGGTTCATTGGTTTTACTCTGGGGCACCCTCACATTGGGGCACTTGGGGCACCCCCCCCCCCCCCACTTTATTTGAGATGCCCTTTCGGTAGCTAAACTTATGAAGAAATTTTTTTAAATAAAAGCAAAAAATAGAAAACTGAGGCAAAATACATTAACACCGTGGCAGAGTATTGCAGGACTCCCACATGTCATAAAATTCATAAAATTCATAAAATTCTTTGATTTTATCGAAATGTCATAAAATTGTCATAAAATTTCGTTTTATGTCATAGCCTAAATATGATAAAATAGTAAAAGTTTCTAGAAAATGCTATAAAATAAATTCAAACTAAGATGACGTATTTTGATTTTATACACTCTTTTCCACCTAGCTGAAAAACAGTTGTTAAGCACAACCAAATTTAAACTTTAGATTAATATTCAGAAATTAGTTCTGCTTCTTCAGAATGTCAACACGTCAGGAACAATCTGACGATAATTTAAAATCCTTTTTCGTCCTCGTGCGTAAATTGTAGTGATTCGTTCCATGAGTTTAGGGGGATTGAGCCGTGGATGTCTTGTAGTGATTCATTCCATGAGTTTAGGGGGATTGAGCCGTGGATGTCTTGTAGTGATTCGTTCCATGAG
>JAHWFP010262747.1:40386-55981 GCA_023313725.1 Lithobius niger
GCCGTGTCAGTCTGGCTCAGCGGTAGGACCTTGGCCTTTGATTTCAAAGGTCCTGGGTTCGATTCCCCGCTCAGGCAGTCTGACATATAAGTCCAAAAGGCAACGTAAATAGGTTTGCATCTGTATTTAGTTATTTCTTGTGAGCCTTTGGCTTTCCCGTCTTTAATATCTGGGTGACTTGCAATGAATACCGTGTTAAAGTGTTTGCACCAGCACTTTGCTGACTGTCCGGACATGCACTAAGTTTGCGAAAGGTGACAGGGCGTGCTGTGCGATACCTCCAAAGGCCCTCTGAGGTATATAGATAGGTGTTATAAGCTTCAGCGTCCAGCTCAAATCAAATACATTTGTTGTAAAGGCCTAAAAGTGGATAGAATCCAGGACGGTTTGGATCAAGTGGGAAAAGTAATTAAGTGACAGAAATCCAGACTTCCGTACAAGGAGTTTATTTTCGGTGTATCCGTCTTCACAACTTTGCTCTGTAACTGCTTTTGAAGTGGACGAGAAGTTTTCAAGTAGAACTCAATTACCAATTCACTCTTGGAAGTAGTATTCAGTCCTAGCGAGAGGTCAGAGAGAGTCAGAGGACAAACAATAGAGCAGTGACATAACGTAGTATTATTGTGTACAACTCTATGATGGAGCCAGTAACAGGGTTAGCTGCAAGGTGCACTGGAGGGGGAAAAGAAGGTCGTCTTACTGAAGCCAATGCTATTAGACTGGATTTCTTAAGCCTATAACGCGCGATTTTTATTGTTGGAGAAAACAACGTTCTTTTAAGCCTAAGAAATCCGCTCTCAAAGCACTGTCTTGACTAGAAATGCCGTTGTTTTCCCTTACATTTTAATCTAGTGCACCTTGTAGCTATTACCTCCAAATGGTGTCTCGTAGCCAATATGACGTCGCTTGACGCTGCTCCATAGAAGTTGCCTAAGACATTACGTCACGTGACTGGCTAACAGGTGCGATCCGGTCGCTACCTGGCTGTATGGTATAATTCATATTACTGGATGACTACAAGGAATACTTCGGGTTATCTTCCAGGAACATTTAGGATTATTGGATTACTTTAAAACACTGGATTGCTTCGGATTACTGGAATACTTTGGATTGCTGGATTGCTACATGGAGTGCTTCGATTGAGATATGGATTACCACTAATTTTCTAGTTTCCTGCGTACTTATTACCTGCGAATACATACTGCAGATTGCTAATGAGTGCTTCTGTCGTACTGGGATTGTCTGATGAGTACTATAAGGAATACTGTGGATTACTTAGGAATAAAGGGATATTGTTGGATCGATGGATTACTTGTGGATTTGCAGTTTTTACACCGGATTACCAGAATTGTTACACCCTCGTCGTGTGCGAAAGAGTCCAAATATTAAGTCCAAACCACTACCAACCCTTCTTTTCTGCAAATGAAATTAATTTTCAGCAAAACCGAGGTCAAATAAAAACCATTATTGTGTGCGCGGAGTTTCTTAAGTCCTGCAAGTATTTTATGAGCGGCTACGTCTTCCTGGATGGGGTGGGTTTAATCGACGGCCGCCCTTGTTTTTGTAACCATCTTGTATATCAGCAAGGCACTCTGTTACTAAAAACGTACAATCGAGTATCTGTGTTCCTTCTGCAGGGAACTAAAGATGAGCCGCGGACGCTATAGCATATAGTCGCATTAGTAAATTCCTACCTTGTTCTTTGTGTATTGGTTTAAAACTGTTGTTCGTTTCTGTTTGTGACGGTTTTTGTTTTTTCGTGGAATTGTGCGTTTAAGAAGTAGGCTACTGCTTTTTTGCCGGTTTTTCCCTCTTCCCACGCGCTTGATGTTGTTAGTTACAATTTCAATCTTCTCCTTCAGTCCATTACTGATTTGTTCATTTCATCATTTTATGTTCCTTTTTCTCCCCCCCCCCCCTCCCTCCTCAACTCACCCCTCACCCCTAACCCCCACCACCCTTTCCGGAATGTTCTTCTTCTCGCCCCTCTCCGGCCGTAAACTGGCTGTTTGGAAAGGGCGTTGATGACTCGGGCCGTAATACGGGCTGGCCCATGAGGTCGACAGACAGCAATCTGGACGAGATGGGGGTTCGGGCCAATCCACTATCACTGGATTAAGAGCCGGGAAAGGATTGGGAATGGAGGGGAAAGAAGAGGACTTGACTCTGCAGCCTGTTGATCTCTACCGTCGTTGGCTAAGGAGAGGAGATTGTCGCTGTACCGTCGTTGTTCGCCATCTTGTTTCTTATGAATCTCCTCCTCCAGGAATGGGTTTCGTTAGTGAAAACTGAAAATCAGTTTATTCAGCTTATTAGAAATGCTATTGGTGTTAGTTAGCATTAACTTTAAAAATGGGCAGCATTTCATTAGAAGTTTAAAAGAAGCCAGTATGCGCGAGCCTGTAGTATAACCTTCTTAAATGTGATCTTTCTAAGTTTTTACTCCGATTTAAACTTTAGTGCGTTGCAGGTAGTCTAGGTTAGCATTTCCCTTTTTTTTTGCGGCTGCTACTGTGTTTTGTTGCTCGTACTAACGCTGGTTTTTTGTTAATATATATATATATATATATATATATATATATATATTATCTTCTTATTTTTAATGCCTTTATTGTCTTTCGACTTAAAGGGCAATTACATCCATTTTGACATGCATGTTTGACTTTTGGATCACTTCCACAATAACTAAACACAATAATAATTGCGGTTAGAATACGTTACTTACGTCCGATATAACAATTTAATTACTGCATCACCAAAAACACGACACGGAGATCGACATTGTTTTGCTGGAACGCTCAGAAATTAATGCCGACAGATGTCACTTTTCGATTTCGACTCGCAGCGGATTGAGATAACTGTATTGACTGTGAGGAGCTCAAGCGTCTGACGGCCTTAGCTGGCCAGCAGTGTAGGGCCAGCAGTGTAGTGGCCAGCTAATAAGGCCGTCAGACGCTTGAGCTCCTCACAGTCAATACAGCTGTCTCAATCGGCCGTGAGTCGAAATCCGTCCGGAGGGGAGATCCGTCCGGAAGGAAAACAATGAAAACGTGCGAGTGTGTCAATTCTTTGGCTTGAAGTTCAAACTGGGACGTTGTTGCCCTGAAATGAAGTTGAAATTGGCACATTGTTGCCTCGACTAACAATTTCCTCTGCGCGGTCATCGCAAAGGCATGTCTTAAATGACGTCATGTACGAAGGACAGTTATTTTTCGCACGCTAATGGGAGTGGTGAGGGGTCTGAACGGGGAATGCCCGTTGGTGGGGCAGTGCTTATGTTACACCCACTATTTGACGGAAAGGGCATGTTGGCAGTCCTTTGTTAGGCCAATGTATTTCTTTTGCTGCTCCAGCAATACGTTGGCCACACTTCGTTGGACAAACGTATTTCTGTATCTGCTGTACCAGTATACTACGTTGGCTAGGCCATTGGTCAATGAGACAAAATAATGATGGGCCGACTGTTGGATGCCACCCAGTGGATGCCAACATTGGACCAATGTTTAAAAGTTGGCGCTGTGACGTTGCACCAACCATTGGCCAAGTGATCAATGCTACTTGTGTGGTGATTCAGATAGATTTGGCTACTCGAAAATTGGTTGACTTGAACCCGGTACTGACTGTACTAATCTGGGGACTGAACAATAGGTTGATTCGGAACCCAGTTTGATCTGGTGACTCGAAAGTTAGTTGAACCGGTACTGGCTACTAGGACTGATCTAGTGATTCCAAAATTTGGTTAACCTGTGACCCGCTGGCTCGGAACTGATTTAATTGACCCGGATTGGTTGTCCTAGGACCCTGTGAAACAGAATACTGCTAGTTTTTTGTCGAGGTTTAGAAAAAAACTGTGCAGTAACGCTAAAAGTAACAACTATTAATTAGAGTTAGCATGGCAGACGGATTGTGGAAGCTGTTGCAGAGTTTACTGACCACGAAATTTGCTTTCATCAGAAGATAGTGTATTTGGTACGCTGAAAGGAATGTGTACAGGATTGTACCGTCAACGCAAAATTGGATGAAAATACCAACTTGGAGAAATTTACACGAATAGAGAAACCAAACTTACGTGACACCGACGTTGTTCTCTAAACTGACAGGAAATCTTAGAGATATTCGCAGCCCTAACGTAATGAAAAGAGATATAAAGAAATAGGTCTTGAGGAAATGAAGGTTAAACGATGCAAGTGGTACTTTAGGTGACTGCTGATTTTAATCTACAAAACCTTAATTTTTAAGTTTAATTATCTAACACTGGCTGTGTTTAAATTCTTAACGAATTTTGGACTGGAACGAATTTTGGAACGACTTCTTGCAATTAATAACCTCTACTTTCAAAACTGACATAATCCTTGCTACGAATTCTGTACTTGATGTGTTTAGACAAGTTTCACAAGAATAACTTTATTAAAATTTTTAAATGTAAACGGGTATAGTTTTTACCTACTTTTGGCTGTGAGAACTTGGTTGTTGCATGACTGGCGTGTAGTGTACAAGCTTAGGGGTAAGTTTCATGCCGTTTGTGAATAAATGTATGTAGGTAATCCCGTTCAATAAAACTACGCGTTTCATTTAATGCGTTACTTTTTTTTTTTACTTGGTTACCGAGTGCGAATAGAACTTCCGGGTCAGGTCCGACCCGGTGGTTCAGTCAAACATTTGACCCGAATGATTGGATCAAACTGTGTTTCATGAATAAAAACTGTGGCGTCAAGCGTTCAGACCTCGCCTGTCACTCCACGATATTTGCACGGTGCGGCACTCCATAGAAAGGACATGGGGAAGAGGGGGGGGGGGGTTAGAGGGGGGAGATGAGGGCCGTAAGAGAGCGTCTCTTTCCTTCTCCACCCCTGTTGCGTTGCCCTTGTGTCATTTCCGAGATAGGGATTAACAAGGCTCCCACCATGACAACCTCCCCCGCAGGGCCAAACGCTGCCAATTTCCCCGCCCCCACAACCCCCTCCCTTCCCCTCCCTGCACGACGTAGCCTACTCTCGACCCTACAGCACAACGATAATGGCATTGCCTGTGGAGTAATTTGTTCCGTGTTAATATTGTTGTTGGTGAATACCCTTCCATGATGCAGAAGTCTATAGCTACCTCAGTCAATAAATACGGGAAGAGAAATTTGTTTAAGTACCTGTCCGAAAACCCGTACCTAACATCAGCAAAATAAAAACAGCGATAGTTAAGAAACAGTGAGTTAAGCAGTGGTATCTTAAACTATCTCGTCAGGTCTCGTACCGTCTTTGGGGTAACAAAATGGCCGCTGCTATAAGCCCGGGGGTCCGTCCATATATTACGTCACGGTTTTTTTGGCATGTTTTCAAACATCCGGGAACCGGTGACTCGTATTTTATTGACCCAGAAGGTCAGTTTTTGCCAAAATTTGCATTTTGTTACAAAATCACAATATTCACAACACCTATCAAGTGACTAAGTTACAAATGTCACAACAATATTCAAAACACGTACCAAGTAATTAGGTTTACACTTCTACAATGACTTGTCCCCCCCCCCCCCCCAACCTTACGCAGCGGCATCCCGGAAAACGTCGACGCCGCCGTCGCTTGCGTTTTTAGCAACAGTTCGTTCATTGAATTTTGCTCAGCGTACCGAGGCGTTTTTTTGACGACTGTAGGCTATAATCTGTATTATATTGCACTTGGAATAGAAAATCACCATTTTAATAATACACCAAAAAAAAAAAAAAATCGGTGATGCAAGTTTCACTGTGGAAACTTGCGTCACATTATATTGAAAATGTGTTACGCACAACTCGTCGGTGTCCAGTAATCGAAAATTATTCCGGCAGTCGAAGCCAGCTCCAACTAAATTTTACGATTCAGCTTTGCTGCTGTTGGCGCTGGTCACAAATTATAAGCATGGCGAATTCCATGTTTTTTGATACCACAACGGAAATATGGAATTCACCATGCTAATAACTCGCGACCAGCGCCAATAGCAGAAAAGTTTAAGGCATAAACTTTAGTTGACACTGGCTTTCGATTACAGGAATAACTTTCGATTACGGGAAACTAATTACTGTGTAATTACTACACTAGTTGCACAATCAATTACGGGGAAACCGAGTACTATGCAATTACTACACTCTAATTAAGCAATCAATTGCAGAAAACCGAGTATTGTGCAATTACTACACTAGTTAAGCAATTAATTACGGGGAACCGAGTACTGTGCAATTACTACACTAGTTAAACAATCGATTACGGGGAAACCGAGTACTGTGCAATTACTACTCTAATTAAGCAATCATTTGCAGAAAACCGAGTACTGTGCAATTACTACACTAGTTAAACAATCAATTACGGGAGACGAGTACTGTGCAATTACAACACTAGTTAAACAATCAATTACGGGAAACCGAGTGCTGTGCAATTACTGCATCAGTTAAACAACCAATTACGGGAAACCGTGCACTGTGCACTTACTACACTATAGTTAAACAATCAATTACGGAAAACCGAGTACTGTGCATTTACGGAAAACCGACTACTGTGCAATTACTACACTAGTTAAACAATCAGTTACGGGAAACAGAGTACTGTGTATTTTACAACACTAGTTAAACAGTCAATTACGGGAAACCGAGTACTGTGCAATTACTGACTAGTTAAACAATCAATTATTGGAAACCGAGTAATGTGCAATTAATGTTAAACAATCAAGTTTGGAAAACTGAGTTCTGTGCAATTACTACACTAATTAAACAATCAGTTACGGGAAGCAGAGTACTGTGCAATTTAGTACACTAGTTAAACAATCAATTATTGGAAACCGAGTAATGTGCAATTAATGTTAAACAATCAAGTTTGGGAAACTGGGTTCTGTGCAATTACTACACTAATTAAACAATCAGTTACGGGAAGCATAGTACTGTGCAATTTAGTACACTAGTTAAACAGTCAATTACGGGAAACCGAGTACTGTGCAATTATTCCACTAGTTAAACAATCAATTACGGGAAATCGAGTTCTGTGCTATTGCCATACTAGTTAAGCAATAAATGCAACTGTCATATTACTTAAGATTTAGAATGTGTTGAGGATGCTAAAGAGCAAAATAACGACAGACACGCAGATAGACAGATAGTGCTGGACGAGTTTTGAATAATTAATTAGTTGAGAATGAAAAGCACTTAACAACAACGACAACAACGAGTAATGAACTACGCACGTCACAATCAACCTGGTTTCAAACTGATTACCCTCTTTCTCTGCTTCACAAACCTACATTTTTTTTTTACGCTGCATGCGTGAATTGGATGGACATTTCATTCGCGTCGGGGCTTAGGGAGAGGCTGTCACCAGAGAAGTTATCCCAAAGCTGGACAACGACGGTCGTCTAGCAGGGAGGGTCAGGTGTCGGAAACTTTCAAATGGACACCTGTCAAGTCATTCAGGGTCGGGTTTTGTAAATGGGGATGGAGTGTTGGTGACATTATTGAAATGACACCTGTCTCTGATAACATCTGTCTGCTGCTGATTGAGTTACAACTTAGTCATGATACGCCCGGAAGATGCTGTACAATCACTGTATGTATATCAACTCAGCCTCCACGTGAATCGTGTTTTGCCAGTACACATTTCTGTGTACTTTGTGAGCCGATAATTACACAATCATGGCTGCCAGAACAGGAGTCGTGTGGAGGGCCGATCTCGGAACCGGAACTGCCAGCGGAAGCCCATGGAAATTCCTAGGATATTTTACATGCCACAAGCGACGTGAGCACAAGGCATCGCAGGGCCCTTCTCGTCCCTAACACACGTGAGGCGGATGAAGTCGTGTTCGTACGCGGGACCTCTGGCATAGATATATGTGCTAACCACCAAGAGCCCTCTGCATTCACCTCAAACACCTGTTCACAGTCACCGTATCCCATTAGCCAACCACCTTCAAGAATGTATTAAACTATACCACGCGCCATCACGTGACTGGGCTAGACCAGTCAGACGGCCAAACAGCCTTTGTTCTCGTTCGTCATTGGCTAACTCATGGTAACGTCACGGCAAAGAGCCATTACGCATGGTTTGGCTGTATCGTTTGCTTTGCTCAATCCATTGGCGTCGATCCATGCTTCCTGTAATTGCTTTGATTCCAAGAGCGTCACAGAATCGTGTATCAACTGATTATTTCGGCGCAAACTACTGCAATTATTGCCTACAGTTTGTCCATCACATTCCTAAGCACGTCTGCATTTCATGGCTGCTCATGACGTCACGTAAACTTTGCACGAACAAACTATGAAGTCATGACAGTAAAAAAAAAACAAAAAAACTGACGTTATTTTTGCAGTTTTTTCGAGCATTTGAGGGTCATAAAATTATGTTACTGTGACAAAAATAGGCCTTACGGTTGTGCAATTTAATTTTACTAGGGGAGCACCCGTATACGGCTGGTTTTTTATCGCATTGTTGTGATTTCCCATTTTTGCATGAAAATATTGTAATTTCCCGTTAACAGTCTCCCACGCTTTCATTAGGTTTAGTTGGTTCCAGGGTTAAGAGACATAAAGACTTAGACCTCGTTTCGTCTAGTTTGCATGAAGATATTCAACATAATAAAGATTATTGAGATTACCATTACGGAGGTCAATAGAATAAGGATTATCGGGATTCCCACTACGGAGGTCAATAGAATAAGGATTATCGAGATTCCCACTACGGAGGTCAATAGAATAAAGATTATCGAGATTCCCACTACGGAGGTCAATATAATACGGATTATCGAGATTCCCAATGCTGACATTCACACACACACACACACACACACATACTTGTAATATCCCGTTAGCAGTCGCCGAAGCTTTCATTAGATTTAGTTAGGTCCAGGGTTAAGAGACATAGAGCCCTATACATCCCGTTTGCATGAAAATATTGTGACTGGAAAAACATATGACGTCGTCAGTACTGTGTGTCTTTGTTGAAAATACAGTTTGAACCATTACTTATACAGAACAGACAATTCCGTTTGGCAGACATACAAACTAACCACCGAAATAATATTATTAACATTCCCACTGTGGACGCACAAATAAAAGAAATAAGATTTAGGAGTTGGAATCTCGGTGATCTGGTGACACACACACAAACAAATATTACGATCTTAGTTATATAGATTTCATTTGGTCCTACTCCCATCTTTGTAGGTACCTTTGTTCAAGAGGTGTAGAGGTACAAACACACACATACGCACGCACACACGCACATCATAACGTTTTTAATGATTTTTAAATTATACAAAGAATCTGACATCGCCAAATCTCCGCCAATCAAAACTCATGGACCCCTTATTTAATTCAACCCCAACTGCTCTTTTTTCAGTCTCTTAGGTTTGACAACTTCAGATTGGACCGGATCATTCGGGTCAAGTTTTAGGCCGGGTCACCGGGTCTGAGCACCAGACCCGGAAATTCGGGTCGAACCCAGTGACTCGGGTCGCCGGGTCAAAGAAAAAGTGACCCACTCCAACTCTGTAATGACAACCAGTACTTTCTTGCTCCTGAATTGTGATTGCTGTTTATCCTTCCGTTCTATAGAATGGCTTAGTTCTTAATAAAGGCTTAGTTCTTTACCAAGTTCTTAGTAAAGGATTAGTTCTTTACGTTGTTGTTGTTCTTAGCAAATGCTTATTCTTCACTTGGTTCTTAGTACAGGATTAGTTTCTTACTAAGGCTTAGTTCGTTTATAACCAATGTTTTCGTCAGAATTCCGTGGCAGTAGTTCGTAGCTAATAATGTTGTTTTGATATTTACTTTTCGTATACTTGAAAACGATTTCACACTGGGAGGCGAAACGTTTTAAAAACTAACTCCTTTGTTGTACTTAATGGTTTCTTTTTACTATGCAACCGGCGGGACACGTTACCCCATGATGTGCTGTGATACTGTGTACGCTGTATCAGTGTAGAGTGTCTTCAGGGTGTATATTTGCAGTTTGCTAGACATGGAATTTAAATAAAGTTGGTGCGTAACTCAAGAGTATTAGTACTTTGTTATTTTCAGATTTTGCGAATATCTTGCACGCAAAAGGGACGGCTCCACCTCGCTTTTTGTCTCGCGTCTGTTTTGTGATACCATTAAAAAATAACAACTCGTGATTTCGTTCGCTTACAAGACTAAATAACGCCGATAAATAAAAAAAAAATTGTATAGCCATCAAGCCCCACCCTCCCCCTTCCGTTAAGTCTTTTTCTAGTGCCATCAATCGCACGTGAAAACACGTTCTATTTAATCACGCCTACCCTGCAGGGTTTATTCGTTACAAGACCAAGGGTCGTAGACAAAATATTTTTCTTGATTTCTTAATTAATTTGGGAAATTTCATTTTTTTTATCTATTTTTTTTCCCCGGGCGCAATTTTGGACGTTTAGTTCCCTACTTTTTGTAAGTTATCCCTATTTGTAGTTTATTATTATTATAATTGATAACTTCAATTTTTCAAACAGTTTTTAATAACTTGAAACAACAAACTTTACGAGTGTCAAATTTACTACCAGAAGTTTATTTAGTGCTATTAAAATATGAGTGACAATCCACCTTTAGCTCATTTAACCGCAAAAGAACGTCGTAGAGAAAACTGTCATTGTAAGTTAAAAGTTATTGCAATGTTTTGCGCTAGTTTTTTTTTTTTTTTTAAATATTATGTTTGAAATTCCTCATTTTTAGATACTTTCTAGTAAAATTTCCATATTTTTGGTGTTCAGAATTCTTTATTTTTCCTTTTTTTTAATATTCGGAATTCCTTACTTGGCCACTTTTTGATGTGAGAATTCGTTATTTTGCCTTATTTTTAATGTTCAGAATTCATTACTTTCCTTATTTTTAATGTTCAGAATTCTACTTGTCCTTATTTTTGTGGTTCAGAATTCTTTAATTTTCCTTATTTTTTATCTCTGTAACGGCTGATAATACTATAGCAACGACTTTCGTCGTCGGTCTGTCCATCCGTCGCCTTTTTCAACTCCGGACTGGGCCCAGATAGAGACAAACGGTTTTCATAGCTAAATCCAAAACTTAGTTAAAAGGAATAAAAAAAATACCGGCAGTATGAAGCGGAAGTAAGTGGCCCACAAGTGACCGGAAGTAGCCGAGAAGAGTGCCCATTATCTAAGGAATGTACCAGATAGAGACAAACGGTTTTCATAGCTAGATCCAAACCTTAGTTAAAAAGAATAAAAAAAAACGGCAGTATGAAGCGGAAGTGGCCCACAAGTGACCGGAAGTAGCCGACAAGTGTGTCCATTATCTAAGGAATGTACCAGATAGAGACAAACGGTTTTCATAGCTAGATCCAAAACTTAGTTAAAAGGAATAAAATAAATACCGGCAGTATGAAGCGGAAGTGGCCCCTAAGTGACCGGAAGTAGCCGACAAAGTGTGCCCATTATCTATCGAATGTACCAGATAGAGACAAACTGTTTTCACAGTTATATTCAGCGTCTACAAATTAGTTTTAAAGGAATTAAAAAATAAAGATCCGTAAGTATGAAGCCTAAGTGGCTCACAAACCGGAAGTGGACGGCGAGTCCATCATCGATGGAGCGAGCGGTACCAGATAGAGACGAACAGTTTTCATCACGCGATTCAGCGACCAAAAATTAGCTTAAATGAATTTTAAAAAATAACCAGAAATATGAAGCGGAAATGGCCCGAAAGTGGCGGAAATATTTCTTGTTGATTTTGTAAACTATAGACCGCGCTGGACTCATGCAAGAGTTTGTACCATGTTAAAGAAGCGCGGCGTTTCCCATTTCTGTTAGAAGTTGTAAATTGATTTATCCGTTCTTGGAACTAAAGCTGCCCTCCTAATAAGGTGCGAAGGGCCTTCCAAAATTAAAAATCCAATCACTTCAGGCTTTTTACTTGGTTTTGTTCAAACCACCCTTTATTGGTTACGAAAAACAGTCCATCTTCCTGGAGACGTGACGAACCGAAAGTCCTACGTGCAGCGAGTTGGTCAGTTGGTACCCCCCAACCCTCGATTACACCCTTCCCCCTTACCCCGCCAACTCCCTTTTCTTACCCCTCTGGCCATCGAGGTCTGTAGTCAGACGGCGTGTGCGTGCTAGCCCAGCCACCTACCTGTCCTGTCCTTGCTTTCTTCACGTTCAACTGCAGTAATAAGCGCGCGGCCCTATTTATGTTGGCCGACGCGCCCGGAATGCAATTCGCTTCTGCCGCAAGCTACGCATCCAGCTATGTGGTGTTGTCTTTGGCGCCGGACAATGAAATGCCACTTTATTACCGGCCAGCCGGCACAGGACAGAATGTACGTGCTTTCCGTCCTTTGGAGTCTGCTTTGCTTTCGTTTTGGGTCGAGTGTTGCGCCTCCTGCCTCATGCCCTTCGTGTGGGAAACAACTCCTCAGAATTCTTGAATGGCGAACCATTTGGACAGATGGACAAAAGCACGTCCACTCAAGGCATCTTTTTGCCCTTCAGGTTTTGGGAATTCATCTGTGAGAATGTTCAGTTTTTGGATGCTGGATGGGTTGGAAGGATTTTAGAAGAATTATAAAGGACCAGTGAGTGGGCCATTAAATCGTCGGAATGTTCAGTTTTGGGATGGTGGCTGGGCTTGGGTTATAAGGATTTTAGAAGGTCTATAAAGGTCCACTGAATGAGCCATTAAACTGTCAGAATGTTCAGATGGTGGTTGGGTTTAAAGGATTTTAGAAGGTTTATAAAGATCCACTTAATGGGCCATTAAACTGCCAGAATGTTCGTTTTTTGGATGATGATTGGGTTAGAAGTATTTTAGAATGTTATAAAGGTTCACTGGATGGAATGTCAGAATGTTCAGTTTTTGGATAGTGGTTGGGTTAAAATGATTTTAGAAGGTTTATCAAGTCCACTGAATGGGCCAATAATTCGAATGTTCAGTTTTTAGGATGGTGATTGGGTTAGAAGAATTTTAGGACGTTTGTAAAGGTCCACTGAATGTGCCAAGAATTCGAATGTTCAGTTATGGATGGTGGTTGGATTAGAAGGATTTTAGAAGGTTTATAAAGGTCCACTTAATAGGCCAATAATTCGAATGTTCAGTTATGGATGGGGTTGGGTTAGAAGGATTTTAGAAGGTTTATGAAGGTCCACTTAATGGGCCAATAATTCGAATGTTCAGTTTTTGGATGGTGGTTGGGGCAGAAGGATTTTAGAAGGTTTATAAAGGTTCCACTGAATGTGCCAAGAATTCGAATGTTCAGTTATGGATGGTGGTTGGATTAGAAGGATTTTAGAAGGTTTATAAAGGTCCACTTAATGGGCCAATAATTCGAATGTTCAGTTTTGGATGGTGGTTGGGGCAGAAGGATTTTAGAAGGTTTATAAAGGTTCCACTGAATGGGCCAATAATTCGAATGTTCAGTTTTTGGATGGGGTTGGGTCAGTAGGATCATCCACTGTATAGGTTTGCTGAAGTGATGTCCACACGCAACTTAAGGTGATGTTCGATAACTTCAGACCTGGACTACCACGATAGTTGGACAACAACTATCGAACTCTACGTCAAACGAACAAGCTGCCGTCATGAGCTTGGTCTCAGGCCATTAAACCCGTGGAATTAAGATCAGTTTAAGGGGCTGATGTAGACTGTGTCAGTGTTCGAAGATTTTCCGATGGTTATGCCGGACTCAAGCGTAGCGACAAACATTTGCGAGTTTTTTAAACCTGGTCTTTGGTTCAAGCTTGGCCTCAGCCCAACCCTGTGCATTCCGGAAGAGAAAAGGACCTGGGTAATACTTGTGCTCGTGTATATTGTGTTTGAAAGATCATACTATCTGCACTGCATGGAAGAATTTATTTTTTTGAAAGCCACTAGTCTAGCTAGCGCTTGGCAAAATAATATCAACTTTATTCACACGTAACTTCCAACCACAAAACGTTAATCGGGACTTTTACATTCTGTTGACAGACGACCGAAGTTGCCCGATTAAACGTACTTTCTGCCTTTCTGTTGATTTGTACTGAAATGGTTTATTGTATCATTAACAGTACAAAACGCCGTATGTGCCGTCACCCCACAAGAGCTAATGCTTGCGTATGGCATGTTGGCTATATAAGAACTAAAAAAAAACCCAAAAAAACACGAGTTACAAACGTCAACTTATGCAACAAATGCAAAAAAACGTAAAAACAAAAGACCTTAAAAAGAAGGCAACACAAACACACGAGGAACTACGAAAAAGAGTCACTTAAAGGTACATACATCCATGTTGGCTTTCCTGTATGACTCAGTTTTGCAACATTAGTTCAAACTTATGTAAATAATTCCCACAGTAATTTTCTTGTTTTTTCTTTCGTGTGCGAGATGATTTTGCGACATTAACTCTAACCTGTGTAAATGTTGCAAACGCTATTCTCAACGGGTCGCAAGACATACCGGAAGGATTTATGTACCTTTAATGTGCATCGTAGTATAAAATAACAATAATAGTAATAGTAACAATAAAATAATTATGCTATAAAGAAAATTTACGTAAAAGAGCTGAAAATATTCTTCAGATTATAACTTAAAAATACATTTTCGAGGGCCATGACAGTACTGATATCCAGTTGCCACCGGAGCAGGTATTTCTGAAAAATGATGAATTTCAGTAATATCATTTATGTAGTTGGGTATGTTATTGTAAAATTTTCCCAATTTATGCAGTTTTTCTTTAGTGACTTTCGGTCGAATGACAAAACGATTAGATTCACTCCTAGTGGGGTAGTTATAATTACAAAACGAGTTGTAGCATGTTTACTATTCTGCGGAAGTTTCTGCTGCAGTCTCTTTTAGCTATGCCGCAGCGAATAGTAGTCACCATGCTGATTGGCTGAGCGAGGTCGTATATTCGACTGAATTGATGTTTTCCATGTCTGCCCCTCTGTGTGTGTTTATATATTCAGGACACGACAAGTTCACAATTTTGTTTGGATTTGGTTGAAATTTAATGACAAGAGAAATTTTTCCGAAATCCAAGAGTTCGAAAACGTAATTCCTACCATAGATATTTTCGGAGATGTTCGGGATTTCCGTTGGATGGGTAAGCTTATTTTTAATTAGGAGCGGTGGTGAAGGAAATCCCATCTATAAGGCAAGTGGCCCCGATCACGGACAACAAGTGTCATTTGCATAATATATTTTAGTGAAATTTCCTTAAGCGTGAATAAAGCAGAAAATAATTGCACATGTGAAAACACTATTACTGTAAATTTCACGTTTTGATACGATGCGGTCACTTCTTTTATCATTTCTGCACCAAAATCTCTCGTATGGCAGCAGAGCTAGCTATCCAGACGTAACTGGAAAAGATCAGTGTTGGATTCGTTCGCTTGCTTCGGCGTTCGCTTGCAGTGTTCACTTTGGTGTTGGCCTGCCAAAATTTACCGTTCATGAATTGCTATGTAAGATGAAAATGACTATATAGAAAACGAACTTATGCATAGCATATTTCGCTCGGCCGATCAAGTGTCATCTTCGGCAATTGACCAGGGAGACGAACCGAAAAATTCCACTTTTGCGGTTCCCCCCCCCCCCCCCCCGCCATCCCCTCTCCCCCCCCCCCAAAAAAAAATCTAAAATAACACTCTA
>JAHWFP010262747.1:56081-70039 GCA_023313725.1 Lithobius niger
TCTAAAATAACACTCTAGCAATTCTCTTTCTCACACCCAATGTTCTTAACTGTTTCCTGTCTCATTTTTCGGAGGCCTAATATTTTTAAATCCAGCTGAAAAAAAAAAGATTCTGATTTTACAACTCACAGTAACTACTAGATTATATAGGGCAGTGACACAACGTAGTATTATTGTGTATAACTCTATGGTGGAGCCCTAATGGATTAGCTGCAAGGGGCACTGCAGAGAGAAACAGAAGGGCGTCATACTGAAGCCGATGCTGTGAAGAGTGATTTCTTAGACCTAAAACGCGCGATTTTTGTTGTTGGAGAAAACAACGTTATTTTAAGCCTAAGAAATCCGCTTTTCCATTGTTTTCCCTCCATTTTTATGTAGTGCACCTTGTAGTTATGGCCTCCAAAACCCATACTGGTGCCAATATGGCGGCAAATATCACTGCTCTATTGATTGTGAAGAAACTGATGCAATTTTCTTAGTAACTAACCAGAGTTATCTTCGTTTATACGCTTGATTTTGACCAGATGGGAGGGGGGGGAGGGGTGTGGCGTCAGAGGAGCGGCCAAAAATCTGGGGAGGTGAACGCTTCCCCCCCCCCCTTGCCTCCCCCTTAGCGTCGTCCCTGCATGTTTGTTTTCGTTATTTTAATTTTTGCTAATACACCCAAATTTATATATGAAATGCAGAGCGTTAAGTCAGTTTTGTACTTTTCTTAATGTATTTAATACACCTACCGACTACACCGTCTTAATGTTTTTTTTTAAGATTATTGCAAACAAACAAAAAAAAAAAAAACAACCAAAAACAATTAGATTGCTTCAAATGTTCCTACCCGAAACGATCTGGCGTTAGTTTCAGTCTTCTGTACAGCCGGACCGGCTGAGAAGACTATTGCAACGACTTTGTCCGTCCGTCCGTCCGTCGCTTTCTTCAACTTCGTAACGGTACCAGCTATTGACGTCCATTGTTTGCAACGTTACATTCAGTGTGAGAAGTTAGTTAAATAACATGGCAAATCAAAACATCGTTACTTCCTTATAGCTAATAGAATTCTTCGAGGTAACTAAATCATATAATAACATTTGATCGTAGAATTAAAATCCTAAGGTAACACTCAATAAAAAACAAATGGATTTTAGCTTCGTTTAAAATAGTCTCGTCGCATTGTTGCATGAATGAATAGGCCTACCGTCGAAACAAATTCTCCATTAGACCTATATCTGCTACTTACGAAATTAAAACTGCATTTTTAAAATTAGGCCTAAAAATGAAAATTAGGCCTAAAATCATGTTACCATGGCAACGTCAAGTTGCTACGAGTCGCTGTTGGCTTCATCAACAGCGTCTCTCGTCACTTCCCTACTACCACGGATTTATATACGCTACGTTGCGCGTTACGTCGTAACACTGTAACTGTGTGCCTGTAGACGCACTGTGTTGCAAAAATGAATAGGCTTACTATACAATCCATATCGCCGTTAGCTGCTACTTACGATGTTAAAACTGCTGGTTAAAACTAGGCCTAAAACCTAAGAATTACGCCTAAAATGTAAAATAGGCCTAAAAGCTAACACATTTTTAACCGACAATTGTGATGGCTACTGCTTTTAGATTAGTATAATAGAGATAGCTCAGTTGTATTGCATGATAGAGGTGTGCGCCTCAACATTGGAAGTGGAGGGAACTGTACTAAAGACCGGTGAGACTAGGCAGTTGCTGTATAGAGCAGCGTCAAGTGACGTCATATTGCTACAAGAGATACTTGCAAGGGGCACTAGATTGAAATGGTGGGATAAACAACGGCACTTCTAGTCAAGCCAGTGATTTGAGAGTGAGTGGATTTCGTAGGCTTAAAAAACCGTTGTTTTCTCCAATCCCTAATGCTGCTTAGGTTGTAATTGGAAAATAAAGATTCCACTTGCTTAAAAATGTCAGCAACTGCCAACAAATCGACAAAAATCGCGCGTTTTATAGCCTAAGAAATCCAGTCTAATAGCACTGGCTTCAGTACGACGCTCTTCTTGTTCCCCACCAGTGCACCTTGCAGCTAACCCAGTAACTGGCTCCACCATAGAGTTATATACAATAATACTACGTCGTGTCACTGCCCTGTAGCCGCTTGTTTATTTGTGCAATTTATGACTTTTCTAAGATCTGTCTTGACGTCATCCCTTTTCGTGATATCAATTCTTTCTGTTAGTCCATGCGTCGGGCCTATATACTTCAAATGCAAAATGAGACGGTTTTATTGCGGGATTGGGCAGAGCGAGCGGCTTCCACGAAACAAGGGCTTCTTTCCAACCGTGACTCAGAAACCCACACTCAACTCGGACACGGCGCTCTCTCATTCATTTCTAGAGAAGCGTGTATTGATAATGACCGGATAATAATTCACTCATAGTTTGCACTTTAAGAAACCTAAATTACCGCTTTAATTCCTGTCAACCCGACTTTCAACCACCGCTTGAAACAAAAACAAAAAATGACTCGGCCTACCCTTCAAACTTGATGAATTTACAGTATACTTAGAACGAAAGAGGGCGGGGGTTGGGGAGGGGGAGAAGGAAGAAGCGCGTTGATATACTTTCACACGCAAAGCGGGTTTGATTTTTCTTCGTTCTTCACCTTCATCAATTGGCTACACGCCACTGATAACACTATAGGTGGCGCTAAAACTGCTCTTGTATGGCCAATGAGTTGATTCATTAGCGGCCTGTGACCTCCTCGACGATTAAAGTGGTTTTTTACGCTGCTGACGGAGTAATTGTGGCCTCCCCTTAGAAATTAAAGTGGAATCTACTTTACGATACATACCCACCCGTCCACCCACGATTTAGCATCCATCAAAGGGTAGTTAAACCGCCCCCTGCTCGTGCAAGATTGTATGTGTGGAGTGTATAGAGGACGTGAGGGAAGTCGACATGAAGGAATAAGCAACAAGAGGAAGGGTGAGAAGGACGATTAGTTGAATTGCTTCTAAGACCATTATTTAACACTTAAATTTGCACAACAAAACGTAAGGATAGGATATAGTTCAAGAAAGCCTCTTCCCCCCCCCCCTCCCCCCCGCGCCTGTCACAGAATTATAGGAGTCGTGACTTCTCTGCGTGATTCAATAATTTTAACTGTCGTCTACATAATAAAAAAAAACACTGTCGTTTATAGTATTGTTCTACGGTTGCTTGATAACATAAAGGAATATGTCGTAACTCTTTTAAATGCTAATGATCTGTTGTCTATCAACACGAAAGCACGCTGCAGTGCAAAATGTTATTCACATGAGGAAAACTCGACCACTATACCTCAAGAGAGGCGAGGGATGATTGGCTAACTGGAAAATCGCATAATTGAAGTTCGTGTACCAATATAACGGAAAACCGTCTGACACGTCTAATTCGTATAGCGGAAAATCGTCTAACACGAAATTCGTATAAAGCGAAATCGTTTAACTTCCCTTCCTCGATCGTGCTAATCGCCCTCGTAGTGACTATATACAAATAACATCAGAAACCGGGGCTATATAGGGCAGTGACATAACGTAGTATTATTGTATATAACTCTATGGTGGAGCCGGTAACTGGGTTAGCTGCAAGGGGCACTGGAGGGGAAAAAGAAGGTCGTCTTACTGAAGCCAATGCTATTAGACTGGATTTCTTAAGCCAACAACGCGTGATTTTTGTTGTTGGAGAAAACAACGTTTTTTTAAGCCTAAGAAACTCTCAAAGCAATGTCTTGACTAGAAATTCCGTTGTTTTCCCCTTACATTTTAATCTAGTGCTCCTTGTAGTTATGCCCTCTAGATGCTATCTCATAGGCAATATGACGTCACTTGACGCTGCCCTATATTATTGTCCAGTTAGAAGATTACCCATTGTACAATAATCCATTTACAATATTCCATTTTGATGATTTTCCAGAGTTTGTATTTAGGTAGATATTAAACAATTAACCCACTATAAATAGGCGATTCTTTTCCAATTAGACTCTCGTCCGGTCCCCCCCCCCCAGAACATTTGCATTGAAAAATTTTCGTTTTAAAACATTGTCTCTAAACCTACACCAAAAACTTTCGCAGGTCAAAATGCTAATTTATGAACGGCAAACAGAATCGCAACACTAATTATACTGTTAACATTTTGCAGCACAAACTGTTTATATACGTATAATCACAACACTGATAACGTTCGCAGCGCGAAATGGAGTATTATACACAAAACTAAAATCATAATCACAACACTAATAAAGTTTGAAGTGCAGAATGTTTATTTATAAACTTAAAAACAGAATCACAACACTAACAATGTTCGTATGTGCGAAGTGTTTATTTATTACAGCGAGTTCCGGGGCTAATTTGATATATTCGGGCATGTTCAACTTGAAACTTCGCATGCAGCAAGACCCGACCGCTTCGCCCATTGGACAGTTCATCAGTGGGCTTTTGTGCATCAACACCAAGACAGGAACCAACTGTTTCCGGGCATTATACTTGATGAACCGTGCGGCAAATGTAAAGAATGCAAAATTATTTGTAAACAACAATACTGAATGACATGTAAACTTTGTACTTTGGCCTCGTGGCTGTTGTCGGTGGTATGGCAACGGGTTTGAATTATTTAATTAGTTTCCAGTCCCCATTCCGGTTGGATGTCCTAAATTCACCCCCCCCCCTTTTTTTTTGGCTCAGCCGTTCGAAATTTCGTCACCAACTTTTAGTTCTGAATCCGGCCAAAACCGAAGTGCCTTCGACTCTTTTCTACTCCGAAGTCAGACGAGCCCACACCATCCGAAAATAAATACTGAACCGCAGAACTTTCCTGCTCCATCGTCAAGGTATGTTAAAGTGGTTAAAGTGGGGATTCCAGCACTTTAGATTTGGACTTGCACATTGCTGCGTCGAATGAAGGAAGGGCGCAGTATTACCAACCCCAAAAAAACGTATAATTGAAATCACACATACAAACCATAAAACACTTATAATATTTCAGCAAAAATAAATGTTTCATTAAGTTCCTTTCCCATCTAGCGATTTAGGCACGAATTTGGTATGCAGTCATTGTCAATATTGGGTTCTAATGACGTCAGTCCTGCTTTATGTATAGACACACTTTGATCTTAACCGCGCACCATACTCTAGTTTTTTTTTTCTAAACCGCTTCTGGGTAAAGAAACGCACGGTACATTACAGTACAGTAGCGATGCCGTCATTGGAGAGAAAATTAAACTGAAAAAAAATTAGACCACCTTATATAATCTTCAGGTCCAGACTCGCCATAGTATTATAATTTTCCATAGTTTTGTGATCGTCAACCGAGTTAAATTTGTGTCAGCCGTCCGAATTACGTGCACCTATGATCAGATTCAGGGTAAATAAGTAGGTAATACTGCTTTACTGAACATGTTTGGTAAAGTAACACCTGCTTCCAGCATGGCACCGGAATGTATCACCTCGTGTCAGTCCCTCGTGGGCGGCGAAACTTGAAATAAAAAACGACGCCATCGTCAAGTGTCTTTTAGCCATGATAATAGCGGCAATACCTTCGGAATTAACTAAATACTCACATGTGGGCAACGTTTGAGTTTGATCAACTTATTCTGTGTTCGATTCAAATACTATTCAGTTCGGTAAAAAAAAAATGTGACCCACGGAAGAGGATTCGGCACACTTCGACACAGAATATTTATAGACATAAAATACCTCCAGACAAAAAAAGTAGAAGTAACGATTAGACCGTGGGATTCATTGTATTCACAGGTCTATGAAAGTTGTGATATCCACCCAAAACCAAAACTACTATAAGAGAATCCGCCAAGTTTCCAAAAAGGGTCGACCTTTGAAAGAAGTGATATCATTCAACCAGGGATAGGCCGCCAAGGTTAATCCTATTAGCCAAGTTAATCGTACCTACTAATAATTCGAAAGTTAAATGAAAACTAGAAGATTGCTATTATAACGGTAGCAATCATCAAGTTTTCATTTAACGTCCAATTTAACGTCCACTTTAAAATTAATTCAGTGTCCTAATTGATCTGCTACATTTTTTAAGCGATTAATGCAGTATTCTATGTTTCAGTGACGCTAATATAAATCGTTTCAAGCTTCATAAAGCACGTTATTTCTTTTACGATTAAATATTTTTGTGTTTACATTCTTTGACCTGCGTGTACTTAGTCTTTACCAGTGTTTATTCTTGCTTACCAAACATTTTACTGATCGGCATGCACTTCAATTTTTACCTGCCATTTTTTACCTGTGTATTTCACAGAAACATGCATGTTTTTTTTTTTTTGCCATTGTTTATTACTTAATGTGTATTTACTCCCAATGCACGTACATAGCTTCGGCTTACATATCTGACTACTTTTTTTTTTGCAATTAAAAATGTTCTGTTTTTTTGTTTTGTTTGTTTTTTTGCCGTGTTTTTTCCTTGTTTTATTTATTTTTTTATTTTTCTGTGCTGCGTTATTGTTGTTCTGTAAGCGTTATTTTGTTGAACTATTCCCTTAACGGGCGTCTCAACTAAATAACGATGGGTGCATTGGCACCGCCACCCTCTGGCGGTAGCTCGTGAAAGCAGGAACTAGTTTCGCCCAAATATTTGCTATTGGCAGAGTTAGAGCGTCACGACCAAAATATGTTCTCTAATCCTGGTTAGTTTGATCCCACAAATATTGATGGATGGATTGCGTATGGCTACCTGAGAACAAGCATCATTGTGGCTACCGGGAGCCGCCAGGAGCTCATAAAGGACTATTTCTCCAATTCGACCACGTGTTTCACTTCTCGTACCGAGTCCTGACCCCAGGGTAGAATATACAGGTAATGCTACTCTTTATCTGACAACGGCAAACATTCGGATGAAACTAGTACCTGCTTTCCACGATTTACCGCCAGAGTGCTCTGTCGTCAAGTAACAGGAAGCGCAAAGCATCATGGAGATCAAAACTATTTAGCATCCTAACAAGCAGGACGGAACGCCGACGACTCAACAAGAGTCAAATAATACAACGTAAATAGGCGTTCATCTGTATTTATTCGTCACTAACAAATTGATCACGATAGGAATACATAATCGCTCGCTTAAATTTTATCATAAGTCAGTTTAGGACAATGAAATGATTTTATGAAAGATCAAAACTGATGAAATTTTCTTTTCTTGAATCTAACATTCAGTTTTAAACCGGATTGTCATTACGAGTGGCGCTACATATAAGGCATGGCTTTGTGTTCCGAGAAGTGTGCTGAGCGGCCGTTCTGGATGATGCTTCTTCCGTGGTCCGCGTTTATAGTCGAGCATTCTTGCTGGTATATATACGAGTCAAAAGCTACGGTTGTTAACTAGCAGCTGGCGTGTATTTTAAGCTTAGCTCGGCGAGTTGCACATGCGTACAACGAAAAGTACACTGGGGGTATAATCAATCAACCCATTATACCCCGGTGTATAATCGGGTGATCAATGATTACACCACACTGGGTCGATTATACCCCGCTCTTCTGCCTTCCACTATGTTAGCAAGCGGGATATACTCAATAATTTTTTTTTCTACAACTAATCTTGTAATCTTGCAAGCTCTTGAAGTTTTTTTAATCCAATTTGGAATTTTTTCCAAAGTGGTTTTTACGCTGTCCTGGAAAAGTATACGTGTAATCAAAAGCATCAAACTACATATTTTGGGATACCACACGTCTCAAAGTAGACTTCTACCGTTTTTCACTAAACTCGTGGTACCTACAAAAGAAAAAAAAACCGATTTAAATGAAACGTACTTCACCTGCGTTTATACCCTACAGGCGGATGAGAAGGCAAAAACGGAAAAGCGGGCACTTCTTTTACACCAAGACAAATGGAGGTCTTTGATTTATTTCTGAGAATGGAATTTTGCTCCATTTTGCGGTCGTCATCTCGCAAAGTGCGGCTGGCCTGTGTCTCACGGAGCTATTGAAGATAGATGAATCCAGATTTGGAACGCTCTCGCGCCCGAGATAAATGGCATTCAGGAGTGGCCGAGCAGAAGAATTGCGCTAAGATCGACGTGGGAAGATCAAGATTTTGACACCCAACTGTGCTTTTCGGAAAGGCATGCGTGTTGGGATTTTGGAGTGTGGGGAAATAGTCGTGAGGTGGGGGTGTTAACAATGTCCTGCGGTGCACGGAAGTGGTAGTTGGTCATGTTACACTTGCAGGATAAATAAAAAACGGTAAGGAACCGTACGTTTCTTTTTCCTTGCAGCGGTACGTCACTTGCAGCAGTTTGCTAAATGTCTACGTCACACGTATACGTCACTAGCGTGTGTCAGTGGCGTTCACAGATCCCCGAGAGGCAGGGACAACTGATATACCTTGGCAAAGTCCCCGCCAGGACTGCCGGCCAAGGTAGTGTGAGAGGCTACCGTGCTCCTTCGGTGGCTATGGGAATTATTCTGGCCAATCCTTGACAGTCTTTCGGCCCCTACGATGATCGGAGGTTTCCTGGGTCGAATCTCAGGGTTGGCACCTCCGGATATTTCTTCTTCTACAAAAAAAATCGTTAATGTTCAAAATTGAGCCGGTTCAGTCACACAAACATTAAATTGCTTCTGCTGACTTAAGGTTCAAGAGAAATTAATTAAAAAAAAAAACTACTAACAGTGTTTGCTGCTTTATTAATATCTATCATGTGCGGGGTATATGAGCCCCATGCACCAATGTGGTTAAAGCATAGATTAAAAAGTTAACTAGATATGCCGTCTCACTTCTTTCCGTTCTACGCGGACCTCTAACGGTAGTTGCGGCTACTAACACCTCTGCTAATGCTTTGTCTTCTGCTGCCTCGAAGACAAAAGCATTAGCAGAGGTATTAGTAGCCGCAACTACCGCCAGAGGTCCGCGTAGGACGGGAAGAAGTGAGACGGTACATCTAGTTAACTTTCTAATCTATGGTTCAAGTAAGAACAAGGTGGTTGAGTGATACAGAGAGCAGCATGGCCCGGGTCTTCCCCAACACTGCTTTACATGCCTGTTTATTCACAACCAGATGGCTCCACCTGAATGGCGGGCCAAGCAACACAATGCAAAGGAGGCCCTGGTGGCCAGCAAGTAGAACTAAGAGTGACAAGAGGTGTGCTTCCATAGAGGAGAGCACACCACTAGAATATAGGCCATGCGTACACACTATAATAGGTAAGGCCACTCTTACTCTGCGTATATTAAATGTTTAGTGAAACTAGTACCTACTTTCAAAGATTGCCGCCAGAGGATGCCGTAGTCAACGAACCGAATGGCAAGGCGTCACTGCCCAAGTTTACCTTCTGGAACGTCGCTATGGAAACTAGTTAGCGTCACTGAAACAAATGATCGTGATAATAATGCTTAAATCATCTCTAAAAAAGAATAATGGCAGGTCAGATAAGGAGGTTAAATTAATTTTAAACTAGATCAGAACTGGATGACCAAGCTTTCTTTTACTTTAATTCAGCATTCAGTTTTCAGACGAGTTCTAGAGTTATGCGTTACGAGAAGCTAGCCGGTTGGGTCGAATCTTCATCCATGGCAACGAACGGAAAACGGCTTGAATCGATCATAGAATAAGTTAGTCTTTCAACTGCAAACACTGCCCACGCACAAGTACTTCGTCAATTTCCTAAATTATTCTCACTGTTACCATGGTTGAATGACACCATCGATGTCGCCATTTTTTATTTCATGTTTCATGCCCGCTCTGATGGGTTTACTTGTTCGGTGCGACCTATGTTGCCTTGGAGAGATTGACACATTTTGCCCTCTGGTACCAATGGTAAAAAACAGGTACTGCTTTGCCCAACGTTTTTAGAGAAATGCCATTACCTACTTATCTACCCCGAGTCAGGCCTAGCGAAAATTTACTAAGAAATCTGTAGATACCTAAACAGAAAGCTAAACTAAGTCGAGAATGTAAAATAATTTTCCCCTACGGCACGGATTTAGCGGAAATCAGAACCCATGGTACGCGCTAGGCCCGATAGAACGAACGACCTAGAATCACCGTCGTATAGAAATGTTTATACACTATAGTTTGGCAGCAGGACCAAAAACCTGGAAATAAGGTCCGCCCAACGTTGTATGGCGTTTTGTGTTTCTTTAAGGTATACTTACTGAAATTCTGCAGGATGCTACTTTGTCACCCTTGAGCAAATTTAAATACTCAAAATGGCGACCAAGATGGCTAAAAAGTCATATATCGGAAATGTCTTCGCTTATAGAACAGACAGGATAATCATTTTGGTGTCTAATACTATATGTTTACAGAGTCAGGGAATACTATTTGTGCGCGGTGTATCTTGAGTCCTGGAAGTATTTTACGAGCGACTACGTCTTCCTGGAAGGGGCGGCTTTAATCGATGGCCGCCATTGTTTTTGTAACCATCTTGGATATCAACAAGGCACTCTGCTGCCAAAAACGTACAATCGATTATCTGTGTTCGTTCTGCGGCGAACTCAAGATAGGCCGCGCACACTTTAATAACAGATTATCTTGTTGATAATTTTCGCCCTTTTTTTTTAGGGGCTGGTGTCACAGTCACCGTTCGATTTTTCGTTCATTTTCAACTTTCAACTGCTATTCTGACGTTTCTAATTTAGGTGGAAGAAGCCAATTAGATTCATTCGAAAGGTGGGAATGTCTTCTTTCCATCAAAGGTAAGAAATAGCTTTATTATTGTTAAGGACCGAGCTACGCCCTTTTTGTTAGGGGCTGGTATCACAGTCACTGTTCGATTTTTCGCTCATTTTCAACTTTCAACTGCTATTCTGACGTTTCTAATTTAGGTGGACGACTCCAATTCGATTCATTCGAAAGAAGACAATTCCACCTTTCGAGTGAATCTAATTGGAGTCATCCACCTGAATTACAAACATCGGAATAGCAGTTGAAAGTTGGAAAACCGAACAGCGACTGTGATACCAGCCCCTAACAAAGAGGGCGTAGCTCGGTCCCTAACCATGATAAACCCATTTATTTACCCTTGATGCAAAGAAGACATTCCCATCTTTCGAATGAACCTAATTGGGGTCTTTCACCTAAATTAAAAACGGCATAATAGCAGTTGAAAGTTGAAAAAGAGCGAAAAATTGAACGGTGACTGTGACACCAGCCCTTTAAAAAAAGGGCGTGTATTTTATCAACAAGATAATCCGTATTAGTATTCCCTGACCCTTTAAACAAAATATTAGACACCAAAATGATTATCCTGTCTGTTATGTAAGCGAAGATATGGTCGATATATGGTTTTTTAGCCATCTTGGCCGCCAAAATGAATATTTAAATTTGTTCACGGGTGACAAAGTGGCACCCTGCAGAATTTCATTAAGTATGCCTTGAAGAAACACATAACACCATAAAACATTGGGCGGACCTTACTTCCAGGTTTAGGTTAAAAATTCCCTTTGGTAACCAGACTAATAAGCACGTACATTCCCAGTCTTATCACCCAACCTTGGCATATTCATGGTCCGTCGATCCTATTGCCTTTGGTAATAGAATCGATGGGCCATGGTGTAGTGTTGTAACGTTTTACTATACCTGTTGTATTCTACTTTAATTCATTTTTTCCCCCCTTTTTTTGTTTTGTTTTGTGGGGCAGAAGATCTAAAGTGGATCCACGGTGCCAAAGTTGGACTGGGAAGGAGAGGGCACCAGCGCCATTTGGAGGCATGACAGGGGTGTCATGGGTTTTACGCATGATAGTGCTCGTACGCTTCAACCATCGTTAGGTGGTCTGGGGAAGTCCTGTAAACTCCCCATGCAAAGTCCAGGGGCGAGTCCCAGAGACTTTTGCTTAATAATCGACTGTTATTTCTGGAAGTCCATAGCTCTTGACCTCTGGTCAGTTATTCCTTGCCAGTCAATTTTTTAAAATCGTCTGTATTTTAAGGATTGCCTCTTTGGGGGCTTTTCATAGTTATATTGAACTTTTTTCTTGGCTGGAAAGTGAAGGGGGGGGGGGGGGGGGGGTTAAGGAAAGGATTGACAAAGGAAATGAAGGAAAGAGAGAGAAGGAAGAAGAGGCTGATTCCTGCCTGTAAGGAATCGTCACCAGCCAGAAGGCATTCCGAAATAGGACACTCACTTTCCTTCGATGGAGGAAAAAAAAGTACCCAAGGGGCGCCAGAAGTGGGGCAACCAAAGGGCGCCTGTGCCGTGGGACAATGACCAGTCCGAGCCTGGGCCCGCTGCTCCTCCCTTAATAAATATATCAATCAGTAAGTATGTAATTCAGGTGTCCAGCGGTGCTAAATAGTGTGATCCAAGTTTGAGTCGGAAAACTTGAAACCGCTTTAATTTACAGCGCATCTAACGCTCCCCGTGCAGTTAAAACATGCTGAAACATTAAAACTTTTACATATAAACCTTTATGAAAAATAAAATACTTAAACTCCAGTTACACGGTACGGCACTAAACTTCCGTTTCGTTTTAGGTTTTTATCCCCTTTCCGGTTTGTGCGTGGGAGTGTATCATGAGCTGCAGTCACCCCTGCCGTCAGATTTTTTCTTTTTTTCTTTTTTTTTTTTTACCTTTTTCGCCTTTTTGATTTGAATTAACGACGCTTTCGTAAGCGGACCTCCAGCGCTCTCAATAGCTCCCTCAGGTGGTGGAAGGCGAAATTAAAACAGCTCGTTTCCTCGGTCGTAGCGCTCTTGCAGCGGGCTTTTGATTGATATTTATTGTGGCCCGAGCCCTGCTTTTATTTGCTCGCTCTTTCCAGTCGAGTTTCTAGTCTTTCTGGAGATGCCTGCCTTTCTAGCACTTTCTTGATAGACATGATGCCTGGTGATGGGCAGCCAAAGTCTTGGATATGTCAGTTCCTTCTCGGGAGTCTTATCGGCGTGGCCGCCATGTTGACATGAAAAGCAGGAACGCAGGGGTCGAGATAAGACCTTATTTCGCCTCCATCTGTCTGTTGCGTGTCACGTTTTCCCGTCCACCCAAGGATGGGCCCCTGCACTCACCTTAATAGATCGCTATTTCTTTTTTTATGTTTTTCTTTTTCCTTCTTCCGCCCCCCTTCTAAGACAAGTCTTGTGTCTTCTAAGACACAAGACCCCACGTTACAGAAATGCAGGATAAGAACTTCTGTTTCCGAAGTTGGCTACTTACGATGTGACTCCTTATTATCTGTGCGACGAAAACTTCGTTTGAATGAAAAGGGCAAATCCTCCTAGTGTTTTACAAGGGCGCTTACACATTGCGGTACTATGGCCACGTGCCCCCCTCCACTCTTTTTGCAGATTAAATTGTGAAGAATAACCATTAAAATTAAATCAAAAATCATTAAACCAGGCTGTTTGAGGACTGAAACACCGTTTCAAGATTGATAAAAGAAAGCCAGACGCACGGTGAAAAAAAAACCACAACTTATATTTCGGCATCAGTTTGCGATGTCATCTTCAGAGTAAAAACAACTACAATTCTTTCATTCAGGCACATCAATGCATTGCATTTTCGTTTAATTTTGTATCTGTTTTGAAAGTTTAAAATGTTGTACCAACATCCTAAGCAGAGACAACATATTCAAGACAAGACAGTGGCCAAGTCAGTTTCAGGATTCCAATCTCAACATGGACCATTCCTAAGTACTTTTTTTTTACGAGCCATTTTCTTTAGACCGCTGAATCTAGTGGTTAGAAAATTATGCTTGCCGTTTATGCAAAAATTATGCCCGACCTCCGAATGCATGGGTCAGAGAATTATGCCTGCCTTTTATGCAGAAAATTATGCCTGACCTCTGAATGCAACTGTCAGAAAATTACGCCTGCCATGCATTTACGTAGAAAATTATGCCTCACCTCTGAATGCAAGGGTCAGAAATATATGTCTGCCGTTTGTGCAGAAAATTACGCAGAAAATTATGCCCGACCTCTGAATGCTAGGGTCAGAAGATTATTCCTGCAGTTTTTTGCAGAAAATTATGCCTGACCTTTGGGTACAAGGGTCAGAAAATTAT
>JAHWFP010262747.1:71334-97558 GCA_023313725.1 Lithobius niger
AATGGTTGCGTATTCCCCGAAATTGGTTGTGTGTGCCGAAAAATGGTGGCGTATTCCCCGAAATTGGTTGTGTGTGCCGAAAAATGGTGGCGTATTCCCCGAAATTGGTTGTGTGTGCCGATAAATGGTGGTGTATTCCCCGAAATTGGTTCTTTCGGTTCGTTTTTTTTTTAAATATCTGAATTCTTTTCTAGGAAGAAGAACAAATAATAAGAAGTTCGGCTAACAATATTTTTCTAATCAATAAACTGTCTTAAAAGGCACCTTTCTTGGTGTAAAGTAGTTTTTGTATTCTTGGAGTGTTCTTGAGCGCAGTAGGTTTGACGCGCACCCAGCCGAAGCCATGTATACAATAGAAGGCGAGTGGGACAATATTGCTAGATAATTCCAATCGGAAATTCCTAGGTTCTTTTACATGCCACAATCGACATGAGCACGAAGCATTACAGGCCCCTTCTCTTCACGAAAATGCCGGGGGGGGGGGGCTGCGTGTTCTTGGGTGGAATAATGAGAATGGTATTTTTTTTGTTTGTTTTTAATCAGATCTTTTATTTTTACTAATAATAAAAGTGGACTTGGGTGTCTCAATATAATGAAACGAGTGCCTCGGCTAGTATACTAATAAAAAGAGTTAAATTCTGTACTGACTTGGTTATGACTTCACACACTAGTGTGTTCGCAAATTATTCTGCCCTTATGAAAAATTGTCATGAATATTCCATGACTAATTGGGGCAATGGCTCATCATGATTATCGATTTGTCATGAATGATAGTCATTATTTATCATGATCTGCTATCACGATTTGTCATGATGTTCATGATGGTGCGTATTCATGATGATAAATCATGATAGTGTATCATGAGAAATCATGATAGCAGCTCATGATAAATCATAAAAAATCACAAGTCATTGCCCCAATTAGTCATGGAATAGTCATGATTTTTTTCATTGCATATCAGGACAATTTTTCATGCGGGTATGAGCAGCACTGTTGCACCATGCACAGCTTGTTGAAGGCTTGTGTGCGCCAGGTTCATAGGCAGGACCCCGCGATCGTGGTGGGTAAAATTGGACGAATGAACAGCATTACCATGCAGAGATATCTTTCAAATCCGGTTTTACAACTTAACGAGAAAGGTAAATCGAAAATTGTAGGACAGTTTGACCAATGATACACACTTATTAAGTAACAGTGATTTTACCACAGAATAGCAAAAAAAAATCTAGGGTTACGCATCTGAAATGTGTTACCTAATCCAATATGGCCGTCCAGCCGCCTACCCTCCCGTTTTCAGCATCGAAGGTAACTTTAACTGCATCGCAGAACGGAGGGGGTTTACTGGGTACGGGGCCTTGGTGGCGCTTTACGATGTTTTTATTGTGCGCGCAGCATATCTTGAGTCCTGCAGATATTTTATGAGCGGCTACATCTTCTTGGAGGGAGCGGCTTTCATCGACGGCCGCCATTGTTTTTGTAACCATCTAGGATATCAACAAGGTGCTCTGCTATCGAAAACATACAATCGAATATCTGTATTCGTTCTGGGCGAACTCAAGATAGGCCGCGGACACTATAGATAAGTAGCGGGTACAAAATTTACACATGTTTCACCAAATGTTTCAAAACCAGGGTTCAAAACTATCCTGGTAATTTCATCAAAACATATCGTCTGTGTACCAACACGGACAGTTCTACGATACTTTCCTGAAATAGTTAAACGGAAATTAAAAGGAAAACCGTTCACAGGTGTGACTGGAGGTAACTATTATACAACCTTACGCAAGGGAAGAATGTGTCTTGTTACAGAACCTAGGAATTTTAAGATCCTGGGTGACGTTGTCAATTCGGATTGGCTTTTAAAGTCTTCATAAGGTCCATTCTTGATGCACAATTCCTGTTTAGTCACCATTCTTCGTAGGTGACATAGAGCGAATTGAATCTGTTCAACGGAGATGTTCGAAGTCTCTGCTCTAATTTTTAAAACTTGGTTCCCTCAAGTTACCTGTGCTCAAAGCAGACCTTAACTTGACCTATTTATTACTTTTATGGATTGGTTAATTTGGTCTTTGCTAATTTTTTTAAAATTACGTACCGATTGTCGTACGATTGGTCACCAGAGGCGTTACGTTTCAAACCGAATGTCGTAAGCAGGTTTTTTTTTTTTTCAAATAGCAGATCATGTCTAGCAGATATGGAATTACGTAGGTGAGCTGGTGAAACTACCAACACTGAAATCTATCTAGGCCCAGGACTACGGGCAACCTAAAGAACTATTTGGCGTAACCCTTTTATGTTGTTCGCCTCCACGCCTTCCTTACATTTATTGGTCCATTTCTATTGTTTCGGGGAATTTTTCGTGACACGTTCATGAAATCAATTAATCGTATGTTCTGTAGTGTTTTCCTGTCAGAATTTTAATGTTCATTTATGACAACTGACAATGATTTCTGTCTGCTTATTTATTATATTTATTTGTTATGTATTTTCCATTTGGTGGGAAAATCAGTAGCCAGAACCGGTCCTTTCCCTGGCTATTTGACTTTTTTAGCAATACAGTTTCCTTTAGTTTTCTTATTTTTTCATACCCTGATTTCCTCCAAGCGGAAGCCATTACCCAATAGCTTAACCCATAACCGCCAGAAAAAACTTTCAGACCCTTTCTTTAGAATCCTCCTCGGATCGGTTCTCGGATTCGAACCGGCATTTTCTTGGTTTGGAGCCGACGACGCTGACCACTGGGCTGTGACTGCTCGATTTGCTCGGGGTCCCCGGGCCCCCCTTACAAAGCTCGCACTGGGACTTAGTTTTTCGCTGTTATACGTTGAAGGCGTACGTTCGTATCTAGGCGGCCGTGGGTTAGCAGTCATACGTAACTAATTACTGCATAACAGACAGGATTAGACATTTTAATCTCCTCATGTTCATTGTCGCTAAGACCCTGTTATTAGTGTTCGTCCAAACTATAGCGATTTCCAGGATTTCCAGGAAAAAACTGCCCCTCTCCGTAGTAAATACAGTGTCTCAGCAGTTAACAAACTTCCCCAATTCAAGCCTTTTTATTGATAATTCTATCTTCATTTTCAGTGACTTTTAAAGGCGATGTGGTCGTTTTATGTCATTACTGTAAAGAAACCAATTGTGATTTGTTTTGGTTGTTCTGGGCTTAAATAACGAATAACTTAACAAATAATGTTGTTCTTCAGGGATTAGTGTAAATATCGAGAAATCAAGAAAAAATATCAAAACAAACATGGACACATCATGATCCCTGAGCAAACAGCATGGCACGCAAGGATGCCAGCATTCAGCAGTTCTGTTTTGTAGGAGTAAATTATGAATTGTGTTCTTTGCATTATACCTCTAAATTGTGAATTGTGTTTTTCGCACTAAACGTGTGAACTCGTAAATTAACTAATTTATCTTTTTCTTTTACAGGTAGGTGAGCCTTTTGTTGTTTCAAGATGTTTTGGGGTAAGTCATATTTCCGTGATGATTAATGTGAAGTACTAGTCGAAGCATGAATGTACATCGGTTCTAAAACTTAATACGGTTGGGATGTACAGTAGCGCCCAGTTCCTTGATCTTTCATTTCCCTGCGTTGCACAAAGGAATTTTCCAAAAAACCAAATATCTTATGCAGGTTACTTTGCCTAAAACCAAACGTAGCCTAGTCTATAACTTGTGGTGTTGACTACCAAACGTCTTCTTGTGGCAACACTGAAAAACCAAACGACTTCTTAATGCAGTGCCGAAACCCGAACAAATGTCCTACTGTATAGGTGACAGCCAAACGACTTTTTCCATTAACTAAAATCAAGTGTCTTTTTGTTGCATTGCCAAAACCAAACTCTAAGCTTGTTGTATGCTGCTGCTGACAAAATATCTTCTTGTTGCATTGTCTAAAACCAAACGAAACCTTGTTACAGTGCAGAAAACCAAACATCTTCCTGTTGCTATGCCTAAAACCAAACGATGACCTGCCATACTGTGGATGCCATGTGTCTTCTTGCAAGCCTAAAACCAATATAGTTGCACGGCGGAAAACCAAACATCTTGTTGCACGCCTAAAACCAAACGATGTCCTGCTGTACTGTGGAAACGCGTCATCTTGTTACTGTGAAAGCCAAATGTTAACCTGTTCCATTTATAGCAGAAAACTAAGCGTCGTCTTGTTACACTGCAGAAAACCAAACGTCATCTTGCAATTGCCTAAAACCAAATAATGCTGTGTTACACTGCCGAAAATAAAACGTGGTCTTATTGGATTACCTCCAACTAAATGATTCCCTATTGCATTGTTGAAACCAAAGTTTTTAGCCATTACCTAACGATTAATTGTTTTGCATTGTCTGAAACCTAAACTTGTCCTGTTGCACTGCTGAAAACCGATGGTTTGCTTGTTACATTGCCTAAAACCCAATGACGTCCTGTTGCACTGCTAAAAACCGAAGGTTTGCTCGTTATATTGCCTAAAACCCAATGACGTCCTGTTGCACTGCTGAAAATCGAAGGTTTGCTCGTTATAGTGCCTAAAACCCAATGACGTCCTGTTGCACTGCTGAAAATCGAAGGTTTGTTCGTTATAGTGCCTAAACCCAATGACGTCCTGTTGCACTGCTGAAAATCGAAGGTTTGTTCGTTATAGTGCCTAAACCCAATGACGTCCTGTTGCACTGCTGAAAACCGAAGGTTTGCTCATTGTATTGCCTAAAACCCAATGACATCCTGTTGCACTGGTGAAAACCAAACCTTTTCTTGTGGCATTGCAAAAGACAACAGGACCGAACACGTCTTTCTTCAGCAGAAAGCAAAATGCCTTTTGTTTATCTGAGGAAGACAAAAGAAGAAAGCAAAAAGTACTTTGTTTACTGTAGAAGACAAAAGACCTTCTTGTTGCGATGGAGTTGCCGGGTAGTATACGGTCCAAAACAAACACAATTTATAATTCTTTTGGATGGGAAGTTGTGTCTTTTCTGTACTCTCTCTTTCATGTCTACTCGCACCATAATGAAATTTTTGTCATCTCAAACAGCTGGCGTCGGTCGTCAAAAGTGTGTTTGTAGCGACGGGTATGGCCCTATTCTACGACAACAGTGTCATACCACTGCCATCTCCGTTGACAGTTCTTAGAGTCGGTCGGCCTCTCCCATCGCCTGACTGCGTCTCTTCGCTGTCGAACGACGTGATTGGCATTGCCTTGGATTTGATGTCCCCTACAATGGCGCCTGTAGGCTTCTTGATCGGCACCTTAGGTGACGCTCTTTCCGCTCCAGGGGGCGTTGTCTGCCACCCACGTTCGCCCCAATAGCTTCACTTCGCCCGGATTATCGAGTTTCGGATGACGTTTCTCGCCCACAATTCCAAACCACTGCGGCAAGATATATATGTGTGTGTGAGAGAGGCTAAGAGAGAAGATACTCACTTGTTAATGGGAATTAACAGCACTAAATGCACGGTGGTGACGTCACGCTAACACATCCCCATACTAAAAGTGTAGTCGTTGTATACGGTTAATGTGAAAACCCACACACGTCACAGTGGGTTAATTTTGATAACCCACACTTTTTTGATAATCTAACACTTTTTACGAGGATATACACAACCCCTGCTCCACCATGTGAGATGTGACCAACTTTGCAAAATTACCGTACACAACACAAATTCAACCAGCACACCTCATTGCAACCAGCATAAACAGGCACATTTACAAATTTTTCTTTCTAGCCTAACACGAAAAAAAGAAACTCACGTACTATGCTAGGCCCTCATCCACGCAGGAATGGCCCAACCCGGCAACCTTTCTTTCCGACGGTACGAAAACTAGGCTACTGACACTTTGAAATACATCTAAAAACCTACGAGACGCAGGCGAATGGCACATTTTATACACTTATCCTGTTTAAACTATTAAAGTAGAAAAAAAATACAGTTTTACCTTAAAACACAAACATCGGTATTACGGAACGTCTCTCCCCTTCGGTCGGCATTCATACACAGGAAGCTTCCAACCCCGTTTCCAACCCGGAACTTCCGTTCAGGAATTTACATAAGTCGCATTCTTGAATTCATTACGATTCAAAAATAAAGTTTATAAACAAGTCTTTAAAACACTCGAATAATGCGATAAATTAGCTTGACGTCACACCTTAGCATTAAAATAGATATCCGTGAATCATAGGCGATGTAACGGCTATAATTGCTCTTGAGCTCGAAACGACTAGTCCAATAATCTCGGGGCTGAAGGGAAAAACTCGCGCGCTCGTGTTTCCCTCCACCCCCTCGCTATTGGACTAACCGTTTCTTGCTCGCGAGCAATTACAGCCGTTAAGTCGCCTATGATTCACGGATATCTATTACTTAAAGGCAGAACCGGCTGTTTTAGTCTTCTGTGCAGCCGAAGTGGTCGAGAATACTAATGCAACGACTTTGTCCGTCCGTCGCTGGTACTCCAGAACGGTACCACATAAAGACAAACTGTGTTCACCATATGATTCAGCGTCCACAAATTAGTTTAAAAAAAAACTGAAAAAACCGGAAGTCTGAAGCGGTAGTGGCCCGGAAGTGACGGACAAGTGAGCCCATTATCCAGGCTACAGAAAGGTAGCAGATAGCGACAAACTGTTTTCACCATTACATTCAGCATCCAAAAATTAGACAAAATAAATATAAAAAAAACCCGGAAGTGTGAAAGGGAAGTGGTCCACAAGTGGCCGACAAGTGAGCCCATCATCTATAAGGCCAAGCAAATTAGGCCAAAATAAAGGCAAATCCGGAATTAAATACTAGAGAAATGATCTTTGGCAGGGACGTTCGAGAATATCAGGTTATAATTTTCTAGAAGTATAGAAAAATCCGCCTTGGGGAAAAGCCGCCATCTTGGAAAATGGCCACCAAATAATGTGACATCAGCTGTAACTCCAGTATAGTCGAGCCTACAGGAAAAAATCCCATACAAATTATGTAGAGAACGAACAACTTTGCTTATATTAGAACAAACTTTGCTTATATTAGAACAATTTCCCCCGTAAAACAGCTAAATAAAGCAGGTAGAGTCAGTTGAATTGTAATTGCGTATTCCAAAGCGCCTCATTTACTATATAGTCTGGTAGCAAGTCCAAAAACCTGGAAGTAAGGTCCTCTCAATGTTGTATGGTGTTTTGTGTTTCTTCAAGGCATACTTAATGAAATTCAGCAGGGTTCCACTTTGTCACCCTTGAGAAAATTTAAATATTCAAGATGGCGACCAAGATGGCTGAAAAATTGTATATCGGCAATATCTTCGCTTATAGAACAGACAGAATAACCATTTTGATGTCTAATACTATGTTTTCAGGGTCAGGGAATACTAATAACAGATCATCTTGTTGATAAAATGTACGCCCTGTTTTTAGGGGCTGGTGTCACAGTCACCATTCGATTTTCCATTCATTTTCAACTTTCAACTGCTATTCTGCCGTTTCTAATTTAGATGGAAGACCCCAATTATAGATTCATTTGAAAGGTGGGAATATGTTCTTTGCAGCATGGGTAAATTATTGGGGTTATCATTGTTAGGGACGGAGCTATGCCCTTTTTTTTAAGGGGCTGGTATCACAGTCACCGTTCGATTTTTAGCTCATTTTCAACTTTCAACTGCTATTCAAATTTCTTGCGTTTCTAATTTAGGTGTGCGACTCCAATTCGATTCATTCGAAAGAAAACATTCCCACCTTTCGAGTGAACCTAATTGGAGTCATTCACCTGAATTACAAACATCGGAATAGCAGTCGAAAGTTGTAAAATCGAACAGTGACTGTGATACCAGCCCCTAGTAAAAACGGCGTAGCTAGGTCCCTAACAATTATAAACCCATTTATTTATCCTTGATGCAAAGAAGACATTCTCATCTTTCGAATGAAACTAATTGGGGTCTTCTACCTAAATTAAAAACGGCAGAACAGCAGCTGAAAGTTGAAAATGAGCAAAACCTAGACTGGCAACTGTGACACCAGTCCCTAAAAAGAAGGGCGTGTATTTTATCAACAAGATAATCCGTTATTAGTATTCCTTGACCCTGAAAACATAGTACTAGACACCAAAGTGATTATCCTGTTTGTTCTATAAGCGAAGATATGGCCGATATATGATTTTTTAGTCATCTTGGCCGCCATCTTGAATATTTAAGTTTGCTCAAGGATGACAAAGTGGCACCCTACAAAATTTCGTTAAGTATGCCTTGAAGAAACACAAAACACCATAAAACATTGGGCGGACCTTACTTCCAGGTTTTTGGCCTATTTAGTAAATGAGGCGTCTTGGAATACGTAATTGAAATTTAACTGGCTCTACCTGCTTTATTTAGTTGTTTTGCGGACAAAATTGTTCTGAAATAAGCAAGATTGTTCATTATACTGTTCTCTATACATAATTTGTATGAGATGTTTTCCTGTAGGCTCGACTATGCCGGAGTTACAGCTAATGCAACATTATTTGGCGGCTATTTTCCAAAATGACGGTTTTTTTCCCCAAGGTGGATTTTTCTGTACTTCTAGAAAATAATTACCATGATATGCACGAACGTTCCTGCCAAAAATCATTTCTCTAGTATTTAATTCCGGGTAAAAAAATAATTTGCTTGGACTATGTATAGATCGGTACCAGATAGAGACAAACGGTTTTCACCATTACTTTCAGCATCCAAAAATAGTGAGAATTCAAATAAAAAAAATCGGGTGTATGAAGTTACCAGATATAGACAAACTCTTAGATTCAGCATTCAAAAATTAAATAAAATGAATAAAAAAAAAGAGGTGAGCCCATCATTGTGGAACGCTACCAGATAGATACAAACAGTTTTCATCATTGGATTCAGCGTCCAAAAATTAGTTAAAATGAATTTTAAAAAATCCGGAAATGTGAAGTGAAAGTGGTCCGAAGGCGGCAAAAGTGTAAAGAAGACCGATTGGGACTACGGTAGTCGCTGCAGCCGCTTGTTTAGGTAAGCACTTTCAAGCACACAGCTCAGCATACGTCAAAAGTGACATCAATCGTGTCACTTTTTAGTCTTCTGTACAGCCGAAAAACCTGGGAAGACTGTAGTGACGACTTTGCCCATCCGTCCGTCACCTTTTTCAATTCCGAAACGGTACCAGATAGAGACCAATTGTCTTCACCAATTTCTTCAGCGTCCAAAAATGAATTTAAAAGCATGACAAATTAAAACATTGCTGCTGCATTACAGCTAATAAGCTTTCTTCACAGTAACATTTGATCGTCGCTTTTAACCACTACAGGAAAACAAGCAAACCGTAAAAAAAAAAGGATTTCGTTAACGACACACATTAGCTTCATCAGACACCGTCTCGACACCGTGTTGCATGGATGAATAGGACTACTCTCGAACCAATTTCACCATTAGCTGCTACTTACGAAGTTAAAATGCTAAGTGAAAAATAGTTAGGGCTAAAAACCTACAATTAGGCCTAAAATCGCGTTGCTGTGGCAAGATCAAGTCTCTACACCAACTGTGTTGCATAAATGAATGGGCCTCTAACCCAATTCTTTGTTAGCTGCTACTTATGAAATTAAAACGGCAGGTAACAATTAGGCCTAAATGTTGACAATTATTATGCCTAAAATGTAAAACTAGCCTAAAAGCTAACACTTTTTTTTAACTGGCATTTGTGATGGTTACTAATTTTAGATTACATAATCGAAATTGCTGTTGCAGTGCCTGATAGAGGTGTGCACCTAAACATTTTCGAAAGTGGTGGAAGTGGACAGAAGAATTGGTTGGACTAGGTAGTCGCTGCAGTCGCTCTTTTTAGAATGTACTCGCTGGATGCATCGACGAGCAAAATGGAGGCCAATGTCACGAACGAAGTGATTTTGATCGGCCATCATTTGCTCACCTATCACTCTTGCATTCTCAAGGATGTTGCTAAGCAGTTTTATGTTAAAACCTGTGTGTTTCTTTTCCTAGCAGCAGTACAGCAGCTGCAGAAATTTGCTAAATATCTACGTCATGCAAATGTCACAAGCGCTAGAAGACCAATAAAGAAACAGCACCCTGGCACACTAGTACACAGACAGCCATTAAACGGACCGCCCAAAAAAATGGCAGCTGCCATCTCCATGGGATTCCCGTAATCGTTCAACTCATTGAAACACGTTATCGTGAAGGTTTTATTGGCAATCGAAATGAATCAATAGAATTGCATGGTTGTGTATTTATTACTTTACTTACCTGCAGCTTTGTGGTTTCAGTTAAAATCCACTATAACGACAAAAACATGGCCGAATTTGCCGGTGATGATCAAATTTTTTATTGATGCTTCCGTGCGTTTCTTTTCCATCGAGCAATTTAGCGAAACACGAGTATGGTGTAAAGTCAACGTCAGAATTACGCACTTACCGAATCCCGTTTATCTACCCGCAGTTTGACGTTAATCGCGAACCATACTCTTGTTTCGCTAAATTTCTAGATGGAAAAGAAATGCACGGCTTTGTTACTGCATAGCTGCATTTAGCACTGCACGAAACGAAAAGAGACGCGTCCGCTACATGCAACACTGCTAATTGCAGCTAACTTGTAGAGAAAAGAAACAGCCATTTAGCAAAATGCTTCAGCACTTCAGGAAAAAGAAACGCATGGATACCAGCAATAAATATATTTATAACTTACTGTCTAGTGACCTGTTACCGTCCTGTAGCTTACCGGAGACACTGCGTGACTACATTCTCCACCAGTTTTTTTAATTCCTTTTACTTAAATAATTCCAGCGAAGAACAACTCCAGGTCTGCCATCTTTATTCGGAGGAATCAGCAGGAAAACCGCCTCCTGCAGGCGATGCGTATGATGCACCAGCGGTGACGTCACGCTGAGGTATTGAGAAATTCACGGCACGTTTAAGAATTACTTTGATGAGGCACAGCTTCAGCGATGAGTTTATGAAAGCGCTCATTTTGAGGATTTGAACATTTTTTTTCGTATTTAATGTTTTAGGGAATAATAATTTTTACTTGAAAAAATTGGTATTGAATGGCCAGTTATTTGTTTACATATGATTAATTAGTTCTGAAGGTCGTTTGGAAGAAGGCTCGTAGGGCACAAGCATGCGAATTAAACAATCGAGTAAAATGCCCAATGCTGGATGTGTACGGCTACTTAGCTCCCCAACTCCCACAGTAAAACTTGCTGAAAGGTTCGCAATACAAACCTTTCCAAAAAGTACTAGTGGAATCTCTTAACCCCAAAGACAATAGATAATGCCTCCCGTTCGACCAGTTCAGCTTTGCTCAAGCCCTGAGACAAAAACTATGGGGCCTATCTTCGAACTGAGGGCATTATATGTACCATTGCAGCTTCGGCCCCCAACGGACTTGCATCACACATGGGCAGGGCTGGGTCGTAATGTGTTAAAACTTTGGAGTCAAGGAAAGCTGCTTTTGTTACTGCTTTAGAGTATTCTTTACTCCACTCCCATGGTGTTTTAGGTTATAAACGTTGGTTCACTGGAGACAGTATGGAACCCAAATGTGACACAAACTTTCCACGCTGGTTCATGAAACCTAAATAAGATTTTAATTCGGTAAAGTTGGTTGGCTCAGGTGCTAACCTGATAGCATAAAGCATGTCAGGCTGATTACAGAGATTCATAACTTGTCAAGTTGAAACCGTAAATAATTTATTTTACTTTGACTGAGCTTGCATTTTGCCTTTTTTTTTTTAATTTAAATCCACTCCTGCTGTGCCGAGCATACTTTGATGAGGATGGCGTCAGCTCCTTGCCTTTACCAGCAGCTAGGATGCCATCGACGAAAGGGTTGGCACGATGTATGTCCTCAGCACGATTTCCATTCGCGTTTGAAAAATGCTGGGAATACTAACCAATCTAAGTCGGAATTGTTGCCATTGAAGTAGGTCTAAGTAGTTGTTTATTGTTAAGGGTGCCTTTGACTCCTCGTTGAGCTCGATTTGCAGGAATACATCAGAGAGTTAGGTGGATCGGAGAGTTCAGTAATTGAAAAAGTGTCACAACCGGCAAGCTGACTGGACAGATCTTCCGCCCTAGGTACTGCATGTTACTCTATTTCTAATTGTGGATTAACTGTGCCAGAGTAATCACCTCGCTACCCTAACATCCCCATTAGGTTTGAACATCAAAACTGTGGGAATCACCCAAGCACAGCAACCAACTGGTTTTAGAATCCCGATTCGCGCTAGTCTGTTGATTTTGGTGTCAGTCTTGCCTCTAACAGCCAGGAGCATAGGTCTGGTCTTACAGTACTTAGGAACAGCATCAGCTTTACGTTTGATTTTGGCTTTGATGTCTTTGAAGGTGCCAAGACCCGGGGAAAAGAGGTTAGGAAACCTGGCACAAACGTCTTTGTCAGAAACAAAATTAGCATCCTGTGGAACAGTGTCAAGATTATCAACCGTATAGAACGATTTACGTCCAGATTAAACTTTGTCATCCAACTGCGACCTAGGAGCTGGTTGATCACCAGGTGAAATTACAACAAATAAGCTTTCACTTTGGTTATTGAGTGTGACATTTAATTTTATTGTACCCAAAGTTTTAACCGCTGCTCCTACCCAAGATTTAAGAGTAATGTTAATAGGATTCAATTTAACATTTAAAAAGTACTTGTGGTACCAACCAGAAAGTAACAAAGTAGAATCTGAACCCGAATCAACTTCTAATGGTAGTTTATGACCATTGAGGTCACATGTGAACAATCCGTTTGTTACTGTGATGTGAACACTAGAGGTCAATGCATTAATTTCACTATCCAAAGAATCAGAATTCTCCACCCTACTTTCAGTGATGTACGAGTCAGAATGTTCTGACTCTAACATATATGCTTTTTTCTGGAATATTTGTGATTTTATTCTTTATGCTAGCTGTCTGTTCTGTTTTTGGTTTAATAGAAGAGCTGAGGACGCCATGCTATCCCTTTCAGGTTTGCTAGACCTGCAAACGTGGATCAGGTGTCCAACAATCCCATAGTCTGAGCATGTGTACTTTTAATACCTGCAGACAACTTTCATGTGATTGGGGTAGCCACAACAGTAGCACTTAGCATCATTCTGCTTTTTCTTAACGTTAAAAGGACGTTTGTTTTTCTCTAATTGAGCAGATGACCCCTGAAACTGAGTGACTTTCTTCGTTGCCACTTCCTGAGCGAGACCAAATTTGGAGGCATCTTCAAACATCAGAGTACTTGGGTCCTTTGCTAATAGTTGTTTCAAAGCGTCCGGGTTCTGGAATCCCGCTACAAATCTGTCTCTCAACGTAGTTTCAAGCTTAGTCCTGCGTGCAGCACCATAATTGCACTGCAGTGTTAATCGTTTTAACTCTGTAATGTAGGTTGAAATAGTTTCGCCTGAAGCGTGCTCCTGCTTTTGGAATATGATGCATTCACACAGGTAATTGGGTCTAGGAATCCTGACGAGAAGCAGCTTCATGTTTCCGTAATAGTCCGACGATTAACGAAGGTGACGTCATTGAGGTAATAGTAGTGTAACGAGAACGAAAGCAAACCACTTCCTCTAAGTGATGCATACTATATAGATCTGTGGGCTGTTTGATCATTCAACGATGAGTAAGGGTCTTTTCAGTGTAAACCGAGCACGGTGCTTGTTTTGCAGAAAGAAAACAAAAATTGTCAGCTATAATATCCCAAGTGCTTGTATGAAATTATACATTTCAAGAAGCACGAGTGGGATTCGGTTAGAAAATTTTTGTTTTTCTTTCCGCAAAACGATTCTCCAAAGCAATTTCGTTGTAGGGTTTCTTTTACGATTCTCCGTGGGGTTATCAGTGTAATTCGGTTTCACTCTCGATTTGTCGGGGTGTTTTCAATGTAAGTCGACCATGGTGATCGTTTTGCGAGGGGGGAAAAAAACAAAAATTTACACTACAGTTTGTCAAGTACAAGATTTGGAAAACGTTTTGAGGACGCTGGAGTTTAAAATCAGGTTTATGTCAGTTTTGTTTAGATTGATCAGCAATTGAACAGTAGCCGCCATCTTGTGTGAGTGTTCGATTCGTGTACTACGAAATGATGTCACACTGCACTTCTACACGACGGAATCTGGCGGTATTCCTCGTTTACAATATTCCCAACAGTACGGAGTAGGGAAGATTATGAATATTTCAATAAAACTTTTCTGGCTACAAACCCCATCTTGGTTACCTACTCCACCGTACGTCAGGCCGGCAAGTGTAAAAAAGTAGTGTGTTCGTTTTCATGATTTATATAACGAAAGTTTTAAGGAGTATTTTAGGAGGCAGGCCTGTTTCAAGTTTTCTGTGCATCGCTTTAAGCTAAACGTAACTAATTTTATCCTACATTTACCATTTGCAGAAAAATTCAATAACCAGTTGTTATCATTTGGCGTAAATGTTCGGTGAAACCGATGGAAACAGTTAACAACAGCCGAAATCATGCATCTTTAATTTCTTTCTTAAAGGCGCAATAATAAATTTCCCCGCTCCAATTCAAAATACAGTGCAGATCCTCGGCAATTAAACCGGAAGGGTTATTGCGCCTTTACGAAAATTCGACAAACTTTAAACTTCTACTTGGTCGACATCCAACCAGCTGCTGCTGCTTCGTCGTCATCACGGCATTTAGCCCCCTCCCCATCCTATGAAACACAAGCGTCAAACATTTCGTTCTTAATTATTGCAAACTCCATTAACTTCGTTCATGTGTTGTTAAACTCTTGCGTTTTGGTGGGCTGAGGCAATATGGCCGGCTAAGTCACATGCATGCCTAGGCAATGTGCGAGTCCAGTCATGCTTGCAAGAAAGAACTGAACCTAACACCCTACTTGTAGGCGTCTGTTCGCACGTTCCTCGCGTTCGTTTAACGCGCCACTTCATTGGAATCATTCAGTTAGTGTGTGTGGGAATTGGGAGGGAAGGTGTCGGGGGGGGGGGGGGGCGCTAACTCTGTGCTGGAGCGTTTGTGAACTTAACCCGACTTTTCCCTTTTTCTGGATCGATGAATTATTTTATTTCTGTGTCTGTGTTAAAAAGCAAGTTCTTAATTCCGGACTAGGAATCAGCCGTGTGTGAGAAGTGACGAATGGTAATACTGAGACGCCCCCCCCCCCACTAGTCGGGTTGGCAAATTCGGTAAAGGTCCTGTGGGTTGTTGGTAACGTAAGACGTTGTTGCCTTGTTTTAGGTGGAGGCTTGCACATTATATACAGTTAGAATTTATATTTATCAGAGTTGGAGATAACTCGTATTTGTAGGGTGGTTCCAGGGTTGCCGCCGTCCATCACCAAGATTATGAGGGGTTCCCCTAATTTTTTATTAAAGTTCCCTCCCCCATCCTCAACCGCCACCACCAACTTTGGGGAAAGTTGGGGGGGGGGGGGAGATTTTTTTTTAAAGAAAATTAAACGAGTACAGGGATGCTGCCGGTGTGAAAAAATGTGAAAAATGTGAGTGTTGGTGTGAAAAAAAGGCAAAACACAAACGAAGTAAAAACAATCAAATTGTCCACACTAATTTTTGGCCCGGAATTACGTAGGCATGCCTGTGCCTATAATACACGAAAAAATTGGTTGTTTTACGAGAGGAGTCGGTTTGAAGTCGCTTGCCAGCTTGGTTGAAAATAAGGCTAAAGGATAGCAAGTTCGGTTACCTTATTGAGTGGGGAGAACCACACAGAAGCTCCATCGTGCACTAAATGGCCATCTTCCATGGAAGTGAAGTTGAAGGACAAGAAAACCATATACTCGTAGTTGTAAAATGAGACACGGCTACCCACTACGTGAAGGAGTCACACCATCTTGTTTTTGTGACGTCAGACACCGCTGACGAGGAGCTGCAGACAAGAATGACGTCCTCTATTCTCAGTCGATGAGCCAGGAACACACCAATGAAAAAGGAACACGGGTATTTAACGGGGAATGAGAATTAGCATAACATGTGACGATTAATGAATAACGCAAGATTATTAAACATGGCTTAATATTAAATTAGGTAAAATAAATTACCACGAAACAATATGCGAGTGATCAGCCTCACAATAACCTGCCTCAAGATAAATAAACTGCAACAAGCAGACATTTTAATAAAATTAAGGAAGATCGTATCAAATACTTACCAAACAAGCATCACCGAGACTGAAGCGAATTCCGAGCTCTCAGGCAAAAGAGTTCAATTTGTAGGGTTTCTACCGCAAGATGCGATAATTAGTTTCAAACAATATTGGATGGGAAACACGATTTAGGCTGCAACAAGAAAATGGTGATACAATTTTGGGAATGTCACTTTTTTCATTCAATAAAACGTTCAGGGGCACAAAAAAGTTTTAGTCGTGCAAACTTTGAGCTGCATTTTCTCGCTTTGCGTAATTTTTCTGCCAAAATTGAACTTTAGGCTCCATAACTAAGGTGAAGATTTAAGTTCTGACTGGTGCATCCTGTAATCCCTTTAAATTATTTATTATTTAGGTGAAGGAAATAGTTGGTAATAGTGAGTTTTCAGCCGAAAAGTGAGGAAAAGTGAGACATTCAGAAAACAGCGAGAAATAGTGAAAAAGTCCTGAGGAAGTCCTGAGTTTGTCCGAAGCATGTGGAAGTCCTGAGCATTTGATTTTCGGTTTTTGGCTCGTCTTCCGCTTTCCTGTGACGAACGAATGGAGTCCCCTCGGCCAACGGTCATTCGGTCCCAGGAAAATTGGTAAGCCCGACTGGGATTTTAACACTTGTCGGATTGCTTCAGGACGAGCTGCTGTATCCTTCATTTTATGATGACAATGATACCAACTTCTCGTTTTTACTTCTGGCTAACCCCCCCCCCCCATGACAGTGGAGAGACGCTCATCACGTCCCCCCCCCATGTGGGTACCCCTCCATGGGTCGATGGATCAGTTGGTTAGATGGACGTCAGTTTTTCAGCGGGTGAGGTGTCGCTATCTTCACCAACATCCAAGGTAATACGCTGTTTGCTCATATTACGTTTAACTCTGCCGTTCTTTAAGGTTCTTTTCGTTCTTTCTTAATCCAGCCAACAAAATATTTCGGATGACATGTTTTACGTTTATAATAATACCAAAAGACCCTAGTTTGCAGTGGTGCCATACAAGCCGACTTAAATTAAATTAAATTAATACCGGAATAAAGCAAGCTTATGCAACCGGTTCACAACAAAACATGCAACAAAAACACTAACACTGAGTCAGATCATATTGTGTCTATCAACTGCTGATTGAACGTGCTGTCACAACACTTTCTGGGAGTGAGTTCCAAGAATTAATGAGTCTCACAGTGAAGCAACACTGTGCAACAATGGTGCGGATTCGTGGTTTTGTCAACTTCACGCTGTGTCCTCTGGTTCATATGACAGTCTACCGCTGACAAAACTGGTCGACAGGCAAAATCACGTCTTGATAAGGTCACGTCTTACACCCCTTCCACACTGGGGAAAAATTTCTGACCCGGCCCAGACCCGAGGCTCACCTTTCCACACTCGACTCCGACTTGGGTTCGGACCCGACCCCGACTTTCAAGTCCTGCTCGAGGTTGGGACTTGAGACACGAACTCTGACCCCGTGTTTCAGTGTGGAAAGGGTTGGAGCGCGGGCCAGCGTTTTAGGGAAACGTTTTGAGTCTTGGAGCGCTGATAAGCAAGAGATATAGAGGGAAAGCAGGAGGAGGAGATAGGACAGGGAGGGGAGAAATCTACAAGAATGGCACCGAAAATGTTGAAGTGAGAGAAAGCTTAAGTCCGGACCTTGGACGCGATGGGGTAAGGAAGAAAGGTTGGCGGGTTTTGCCTGTGGGCACAAGTCGGGGCCTGAACCCTGAACACCACGTTCGGGGTCCAGTGTAAAAGCGACTTTAAACGCCTACAGATCCTACAGATCAATCCTTCTCAAACGTTCTTTGTAAGGCAAGGCCTTCAGTGAAGAACAGTGCCTGGTGACAGCTCACTGAACTTGTTCGAACCTGTTCCGTTGTAGTGGGGTGACCAGGAGTGTACACAGTACTCTCGTTTTGGTCGGACAAACGTCATATACAATCTTCTTGTATTCGTAAGTGTCCACGATTTAAACATATACTTTAGAATAAAAAACCTTTTCCCGGGCATCTTTCACAACATCGTGTTGCACCTGATTATGGAACTTAAGTTTGGTTGTCCACGAGGATACCCATACCTAAGTCTTATCAAGGTGGAATGTTCTTGCAACTGATGACCAGACAATTGATAGTAAAAATCCATAGCCTTGCGTTTGCAAGCATAGCAGAATAGCACATTTCTCTGGGTAAAATTTTGATCATTACGAGTTTGGATCCCGAACTCAGCTTGGAAATGCAACGAGTGACTGAGAAAATTATCTCTGCTTAAGCTATGCTCGAGTGGGAATAATAGCACGTTGCGTTAAAAACAAAACGGAGTGATCAAGGCAAAAAGATATTGTTTTCCGATAAAAGCACATGTGGTCAATTATCATAGGTAATGTCCCGAAGGCAAGGTTAGTTATCGATAATTTTATTTTAGTCCCGTTAAACTCGTGAGTGCCGTGTGTTGGCTAATCGTTAAGATCCCGAGCACCGAAATGGCTGGTACTGTTATTTACTTGTTTTTTAGTTTGTATTGACCTTTTTTTGGGAAGATTTTAAACTTTTTTGTATCGTGTCCAACACGCAACACGCGGGCGTAAGCTCTAGTGAGGTGCGGGCACATGTTGCATTGCTCTACTGCTGTTTGCTATTGAATAACCTCGCTTTCACTAACTCACAAATAACAGTTGTTCTGGCTTAGGTTTGGGATAAACCAGTAAACTCTTACATCGCAATGGTCACAACGTAACTTCACAGAAGGGTTACTAGCGTAAATAGCGCTCAACGCACGGCGCCAGGAAATCGTAGCTTAAGCCGGCCAACATTCATTGGAGTTCAACGATGCAGGCAACTAAACAGCGTGCTGTCGAAAACTGCCAAACAATTCGTGGTATTTCTACAAACCGCATATGGCAAATGTTAGCTAACACAATTTACCTTCACGAAATTTGCTCTCCTTCCCTCTCCTTAGTACTGCTTGCGGCCATCTTTAAGCTGCGTGATCGCAATGTGCGGTGGCTTATTGGGGCACACAACAACTTTTTTTCCGCACACGCAAAACTTGTATGAAACCGGACCAAGATGGCCATTGACGCAGGCGCAGTTTACTATATATCGTCCTAGGTCGTAGCGTGTCCTATCCGGTGTTGGAAAGCCGAAGTTCCAGTTTCATGAAATTTTGTGCGTGTAGGAAAAAGGTTGTTGTTTGCTCCAATGAGCCACTGTAGTAACAACATGACTTTCTTCCCGTTTGACCTTCAAACTCGTGCCATCGTGATATAAACCGTGTTGCAGACGACCACAACACGCGTGGAAATCGCTGCAGAAACGACGCTAATATCGCGTCGGAATCGACGGCACCTTTCACACGGCGCGATTTGGCTCAGGGAGACCTACTGATAAACGCAGAAACGCATCACTGTGTGTGTAAGCATCAGTTATATCCCATACATTTTACCTGATCTGCCACTCATGGCCATTTTTACGCCACAAACGCGCCACAAACGCCAAAAATTGTGTTTGCGATTGTGGCGTGTTTTGTGGTTCGTCTGCAACCGGCGTAAAACTTGCCGAGTGTTGCTTACCATACAGCAATATGCTCCCCCCGTAACGAAGTGAAGGATAAACCAAGATACCCGGAAGGTCTTCGAAGATTAGCCGATTCTCTCCAGGCAGCTTTGGAGTCAGCCACCAACACAGAGCCTTGCTGATGCCTGGGACCAGTGTTCTTTGCCTGTCTCTAAGGGCGGCTTAGGGATTCATCATGCTTCGAATCTTTCGCTACCATCCTTCTTGGGAGCTTCCTCTTGGGATCCTCCAGGCTGGTAGAGGAAATCCTACCCTTGTGCTGTAGAGATGGTCCATATCCACTTCTCTTTGAGGGCATTACTCTTTGGTCGCAATACAGCCAGTCACCATCTCCCATTGGTAATGCCCGGACTTCCCAGCATGAGTCGGAAAAACCAGGTGTGGAAATGTTGACCTGGGTTCTGCATGAGCGAGTTGCTATATACTCTCTTCAACAAGGCTCGTTATTTTGGAGTCTCCACAAAGGTACCCGGTGCCTTGCTTAACACCCTCCCCTCACCACAGGTCGGAACACATCTTGACTATGGGGCCGTTGCTTTACATCTGGGATGCCTGATCTGTGAACCACAGGTGTGTCCTTGTGGAGCTCATGTCGATGCTTCGGGCACACACGGCCTGCAAGAGGAGTGCAGGCCGTTGGTCTCGTCATTCTTTCCTTACCGATTTTCTCAAGCAGGCGCTTATCTCTGCTGGGACCATCACAGCTTGAACCTTTGGGTCTGACCTGTGAAAATGGCAAGCATCCAGATGGCGGGTTGATTCCGTGGCGGGTGGACGTCAGCTAGTAAGGGACTTTACTTGTACAGACTGTTTGGCCCCTTCCTACTTAAATGTTACTTCTGCAGAGGCTGTGAGTACCGCTTCTGTTGCCGAACCTTGGAAAAAGCCATAGTACGAGTACCTGTGCAACTGTTATGTGTTTTGCCCTGTTGCTATCGAGATTTGGGTCCACTGGGTCCACTGGGCGCCAGGGTCTCTCCTTGATAAACGCTATTGGCCGCACGATTGCCAACATTAGCGGGGAGAAGCGAGCCATGGCCTACTTGATCCAAAGGATCAGTGTTGCTGTATAGCGAGGGAATGCCGCTTCGATTCTAAACTCCATTCCTGCTACAGCATCCCTCGATGAATACCTTAGCAGGCTGTGATTTTCTGCTTCTGCTGTGTTTGTTGAAGCCTAATGAATTGCTGTTGTGGATTAAGTATTCTTGTTCTTTACCAAAGTGCAATTTGTTTCTTTGTTTTTTCTTTGTATGAAATAGAGTTCTTTCGTACCTCATGGATCTTTACGGGTTGGTTGTCTGTTCATATATATCTTTCCCTTTATTGACTAATGTTTTGTACATAAGTGTATTATTGATGTGTACTAATTTGTGCATTGAAATAGAAACATTTACTCAACCAAGATGGCCAAGAACGAGCAATTGTATGACGTCAAGCGGCTTCATTCTTCACACCTGACGTCCCCTCCTCGTGCTCCCACCCCTTTAATCCTTCTTCTGTTGTTGAGTCGCTCCGTTTTCCGGTTGGTGGTGCTCAATGCTTCACAGCTACGTCAAGCGTTATATTAATTCCTATTCGTCAGTTCCGGGCTTTAGTTCATACGTCTCGACCAACCAAGACTCACCGTTTAACCCTAAACCTCAACGCCACAACGTCTAAACTGCGTGTAGATCTTTTTTCGCCCTCCATCTAGTGTCGTACATTGTAACTAAAACGGGAGAGTTAACGAAGGGCCTTTAAATTAAGTCGTTGAGGTTTTGCGCTTGTTTTTGCTTGCCTTAATCTTGCCGCCATCTTTTGTGCCCGGAGGGGGCGGATTAAATGTAACGGGGCGTTCAGAGAGCTTTTGTCGTGAATTAACGTCCATGCCAGGGGTTAATTAAGCAACTTAATTGCGTGTAAGAGACCTGGCAAACGGCGAAAACATGCATCATTACGCGCCCTCTGGCGCCGAATTGTTCTTTGCTTAACAAGTTGGGTGTCGGTCGACGGGAGGGAAACGCCGTTTTGAAACTATTTGTTGCGCTGGTATTTTGGGAAGAAGCCTTTCAGCGGAGAGAAAAGCTGTCAGTCAAAACTGGTTCCATGCGTTTTTAGCCGATGCTAGGCATAGCAAAAGAACGTCATCCTCTTCTGAAGTCTGTCTGTCTGTCTGTCTGTACCATAACTCTTGAAACCATTACCCGACTTAGTTCATGTAAAGGTAAAGGAAAACAAGACAAACAGCGAAAATCATTTTTATCCACCGCGTTTTTAAGCCGTTCACACACAGAGGCATAACTTCAAAATTGGGGCCCGGAGGCGGCACTGCAGTGGAGGCCCCCCCTCCCCTTCATAAAAAAATTCAGTTATTGCCATGCGAGGTGCGCCCAGCGGAGGGCCCTTTTAATTGAAAAGAAATGCAGGTTTACCACGCAAGCCAAGAGCCCAGTAGAGGCCGCTAACCCCCATCCCCCCCTCCTCATAAAAAAAAAGCAGTTTTTTGCCACACAAGGCGAGAGCCGAGTGGAGGGCCTTCGTAAAAAAAATGGCAGAAATTATTCGTTTTATTTTTTGTTGAAAAAATTTAGTTGTTTTATTTTTTTATGAAGGGGATGGGGAGAGGTCCCCACACCTTTTATAAAAAAATAAAACGAATAAGTTTTTTCAACACATAAACAAATATTAAATTGAGGCCAGTGAGGGAAGTCCCAACGCCGGGGGGGGAGGGGGAGGCGGTTGCATCTACATCCGCTGCCTCATTGTAGTTACGCCACTGCTCACAAACAAAGTTAAAAGTAAATTCCCAGTTATGACGAGAATCAGTTTTGTATTGCCGTAAAAGTCGCATAAAATGCCCTGATATGGGCATAACACGGGGAATGAAAGCAGACCGCTTCCTCTAAGTGAGAAATACTGTATAGATCTGTAGTTAGTTTGTTGGTGACCAATCAGCGACGAGTGAAGCTTGTAGCACACTACTCCGTTTCATTCCGTCACGTCTCGTCGCAGGCTGTCAAATTTCTGTTTCGATTAAAAGCACGTAAATTAGAGGAGTCGCATACCCCCACTGCTCCGCCCCGTTCAGTGTCGACTCCTCGGATGACTGACGGACGGGATTGTCATGGCAGAATCCTTTCAGTCAAAAATTGATCGCATCGGAGAAGTCTACGCACCTGCCGTCAGTCGACGACCGTTGTTGTCCGTCGCACGCCTGCACAGAACGCCTGTTCCCTACTAAATATAGATGTGAACCTATTTCACCTAACTTTTGGACTTAAGCGTCGTCATGCCCGAGCGTAAAGAATTAATTAATACCTAGTTTACTACGACTTTCTATTTAATTATCTACTTAAAGGGCAATTACATCCATTTTGACATGCATGTTTGACTTTTGGATCACTTACACAACAACTAAACACAAGAACTGCGGTAAGAATACGTTACTCACGTCCGATATAACAATTTAGTGTAGTGTAGTGTAGTGCAGTGTAGTGGCCGGCTAAGGCCGTCAGACGCTTGACCTCCTCACAGTCAATACAGCTATCTCAATCGGCGGCGAGTCGAAATCGAAGAGATCCGTCTGTCGGCATTAATTTCTGCGCGTTCCAGCAAAACAATGGCGATCTCCGTGTCGTGTTTTGGTGATGCAGTAATTAAATTGTTATATCGGACGTACGTAACGTATTCTTACCGCAATTTTTGTGTGTAGTTATTGTGTACGTGATCCAAAAGTCAAACATGCATGTCAAAATAGATGTAATTGCCCTTTAAGGTCACTACAAGTTCTTCTTCATTTGCACTGCCAATATGGGCGCGACCAAATTTAAAAGTTTAGCGGAGCCGTCTGAAACGGTTAGTGACAGAAGCAATGTGTGCTGGACCATCCGTTGCCGTCAATCGTCGGAACGGGACGGACCTGAACGGATCAGTGTGCTACAAGCTTTAAGCTTTGATTTATACAATTACGAAATAGAAAGGTGCGGTCGTTTCAGTGTAAGTCGAGCATGGTGCTGGTTTTACGGGCCGCCCGACCCCGATTAATAATGCACATTTGAAAGTTATAAACCGCCAAGCCCTTTAGCCAATTTTATCTTAAGAAAACCCACAAACAGGGCATAAAATGGATATGAAAAGGTTGAACTGCATCGATTGAATAGATATACGCAAATGCCTGTAAATTGTATAAAGGAAACAAGCCAAACAACGAAAATCATGAACTAGAAATATACGTAGTACAGTAAGCTACCCTTTATGCACTTACGTTTCGTCGGAGTGGAATGACCCGGTTTCGAAGTAGCAGCCCAATTCGTCGCTAGATCACTGACATAGCGCCTTTATCGCTATGGCCACTCCTTCACTGGCATAAAGATGACTCACTGAACCCGTTGTACAGTCACAGCAGTGACTAGGGCTCCATAAGCTCGGCCGAATGGAGCTCTTGTCACTGCTCTGACTTTATAACGGGTTGAGTGAGTCATCTTTATGCAAGTGGAGGAATGGCCATAACGATAAAGGCGCCATGTCAGTGATCTAGGGACGAATTGGGTTACCACTTCGAATCCGGGTTATTTCACTCCGACGAAACGTAAGTGCATAACGGTGGCTTGGCGGTTTATAACTTTCAAATGTGTATTATTCATCGGATAATTTTTTTCCCGCTTAACGAGCACCATGCTCGACTTAACACTGAAAAGACCACTCCTTTCTACTCAGTAATTGTATAAATCAAAAGCGTTACTCGTCGTTGAATGGTCACCAACAAACAAACCACAGATCTATACAGTGAATCTCACTTAGAGGACACAATTTCGCTTTTATTCTTATTTTGCTCATATTAGGAAAATGATGTTACCTTCGTTAATCATCGGATGTTTGCGGACACACGAAAGTGGTTCTCGTTAGAATTCGGTGATTTACGTTTAACTTTGTTTAGCAGCAGCATAAAAATTAGGTTTAGGCCTGCTTAGTACGAAACACCAACGCTGATGCTGATGAAATTGCAGGTACGATGACGAAATGTGATGGAGGATATCATCCTACGCCAAATAGCCAAACACACGTAAACTTCATTAACATCATAAATGGAAAATCGAAATAGTAAAATTTTAACCTCATTTGAAGTCGAAATTATTCCTGAGAATCGTTTTGCGGGAAGAAAACAAAAATACTCACGCAGAATGCCACTCGTGCTTTTATCAAATCGATGATTTGTGGGGTTTTAGCACTTTTTTTCAGCCAATTTCGGCCAAATTCTTCATTTGTAGGATACTGCTGGTCCCTCGTCAGTAATCCTGGACGAATAACGTTCGGTAGTGATGCCACTTTGTTGCAATGGACCTTACCTGCTAGACCTTTCTCTCAGTTTGGTTTTCCCACAAAGGAAAAAGGGTAGCAGGGAAATTCACTGTTCTACCACGGTACCAATTATCGTTCAAACAGTGCAATAGTATTGTTAAACACGAAACCAAGATTGTAAGCTCGAGGGTCGCCATGACAACGATGTAACTACCCTGTGTTAGGGTAAAAGTTTTTTCCCCAACCCTCATCCCGTTCCAACCAGGGGAGGGAGGGTCTCTTCCGAGCTCTGTGCATATTTATTTTCCATTGGCTGTTGATTTTACTGCCTCCACTGTCGTCACAGTGCAGCTCAACAGCTTACGCACATGCGTACAAGCCAAACTAGATCGGAGCCAGTGACGTCACACGGATATATTGACGGGAAAACGTCCAAGTGAGCTGGGGAAGGACCAACCTTCCTATATACTATCGTTCCACTCGATCTTAGTCCCAACCATATACAGAAGTAAGTCTACTTTCGGTTTTGTCATTTGAAATTTCTCCCCCCTATTTTCCCTAACTTACAAACGTGAATTAATGTGAAAGGTTTTGGGGACAAGCCAACATGTCCCCAAAACCTTTCACATTAATTTACTCCATCACATTACTGTAATTCGCAGGGTTATGTCAAGGAGGGGGATTGAGACTAAATGGTGCGTCGGCAGCAAGGTCATCAGCACCAACGTGAGTCACAGTGTAGTCGTCCGGGATGTCAAGGCAGGCATGCGTTGTAACAACTAAATAGTACTACTGAACCATGACAACATCAATGGCAAACTATGGCGGAATTATTTAATTCATAACTATCCCCGAACCATTCTGTATCCCATAACTGCTCATCTGTAATTTCTGCATGACATGATACGACCCAGTCCCTGAAGTGTACACTGACCGGATTACTTGCAAATGTGCATTACCAAGACTACATTCGATTACCATAGTAATTAACACCCGATTACTGAAGATATAATTAGATGACCTAGTTAGTATTTTAGTTGGCCAAGTGAAGATTGAGTGAAGTGAGTACCGGATTATTGCAAGCAACACTTTCGGTTTATTGGATTACTTTGGATTACTGGAATACTTCGGATTACTGTAAAGAAGGCTTACTTCGTCTTATTGGGTTACTGGTATATACTTCGGCTTACTGGATTACTGCAAGGAACACTTACTTCGGGTTATTGGATTGCTGGAATACTTCGGATTACTGAATCAGTACAAGGAATACTTCGGATTAC
>JAHWFP010262748.1:6684-33419 GCA_023313725.1 Lithobius niger
TGGACGGGCGATAGCAGAAGTGATGCAATTTTGCTATTATAATTTATAATAGGTAATATGATGTAGTTGCAAAGGGCCGTGAGACCCATTTTGTAACACAGAGTCGTCGTTCTCCACTTGGGGTATTTCAATTCTTCTACGGGTAAGTACTTTACCCCAGTGGTAGTATTTCCATTTTTGTACGAATGGTGCTTCCCCCTCCCTCTGGACTTAAAACGTTTCCATCCGAAGTCCTTGAGCCAGAAGGTGTGAGAGACAATTTGGATAAGTAATCTCATTCAGAAATCCGTATATTTCACATGCCACAGTTGATGTGAGCATGAGGCATAACAGGGTCCTTCTCCTCCTGAATGCCACTGCCGACTGAGGTCTGGCTCAATCGCGCATGGAACTCTTGGAAATAGATACGGGCCATTCTGACGAAGCGGCATCTGAACGGTACCGATGGAAATGACAACATATAAATAGCCCAATAGCCTGAATGCACGGCTGCCGTTGACATTCCGTTCATGTCTGACTATGCAGGACTTTCGTGGTTCCATTCGCCGCCAACTCAGCCAATCACACAACAAATTGGCTTTGACATTAAACACAATACTGAATCTCGCCAAATCTGTTTGAATCTGGCCGAACATCACGAGCCAATCATTATGGAACATTTATTCCTTTGGTTGTACGACTCAAGGAAAACGAATATAAAGTCACAAAGGAATAAAGCTACCGTAATTAGTGGAAGGAGATCAACTACTTGCCTGGTAAGCTAACATCCACTTTTCGCAGTGCTTCCCAAGTCTCGAGGTGGTGATTTTGAATGCTGTTTTGATGGGACAATGCATGTGGGGTTTCGTTGGGTGTCGTGTTTGTTTTGGGGTTTCAATGTGAATGAGACCCTGCGTTTGCGCGCAAAAATAAAAATAGAATCGTACTTGGATGTGCGTCTGTTTCTACGAATTGTCTTTCAATTTCTAGTCAATAAGGTGACTTTTAGTTAATGAAAAGTAAATGCCCATCTTTTAATGCCTCACGCAGATCACCACGGTCACCAACCAGTCATGCAGTTGAGGTTTCCATGCCAATGATACTGTCAATCAGCTGTCGGCCATGGTAGTTAACTATTCGTTCCAATTATTCATATTGTATCCATACTGTACTTATTTCTCGCCGCGCTGAGAATAGCATAACACTAACTTTTACTTCTGGAGGAAAAATACGCAAGATTCCAAAAAAGACAAGATTGTTTACTACTCTTGGCAAATTTTTCGATAGTCAATTCAGCTGTGGATCGGAAAACCTAGCAAACTATCGTCTTCAGGCTCGCGATAAAAACTCCAACTTCGTCGAAAGTCTCTTCGCCCACTGTTCCTCTCCCGTCAAAAGTCTCTCGCTCCTTGATCTCTCGTCGAAATTCTCTCGTCGTGATAATCTTTCCCCCATGATCTCTCGTTGAAAATCTCTCATCCTAAAAAGATCTTTCGTCGAAAGCCTCTTACCCTTTGTTCTCTCGAGTTTCGAGGAACACCTCTCACCATGAAGATCCTTAGTCGTAAGCCTCTCGCCCCTAAATTTCTCGTCTTAAATTTCTCGCTACGATAATCTTTCGTCGAAAGTCTCTCACCTTTTGCCTCTAAAGTCCCATGCACCATTTGTCTCTATAAACCCTGCAGAGTGGCCTCATATCTGCCAGAAAAATGCAGCTGCTGTTCTCCGCTCTAGACAGATTAAAGAAAAGAAGGCCCGTGAAAATGCTACAAATGATGCAATCACTCTTAAGACTTCCAAATCCAGTGCATCGCAATCCGCAACCAATTGCTCGTCTTGTTCGTCATTCTCTTTCATCACCCTTCCCATGACTAAGTCTGCCAAAACCACATCTGCTACACCACCAATGAAAATCCCACCGCTGTTGACTTACCTACTTTCACCATTGCTACGGTAACTCCAGCTTCAGAAAATATGCAAACTACTTCCTCCGACATACCAGCCGAACCCATTGTTCCATCGAACCCACAACCTACTTCGACGTTAACCTCCAACGCGCAAGACACTTCCTTCGGACTTGACTGTAGCCCTACCAAGACCGCCAACTCACCGAACTTCTCAAGCAAATCTGTTCTTCAAACTGTTCTCCGCCACAAACTAGACCTAAACAAAAAGGAACTCAGTCGATTGAAGAATACCTGCTCTCCTGTATGCAAAAAATTCTCTCTGAAAAGCAAATTGAAAAGTGCTAAAAAAAAATCATTGCTGCACAAAAATCCAACATTGCTAACCTGTTATCTAACAACAATAACTTATGCAGACGCAGTGAACTTGCCGACGCCAAGTTTCGCCGATTCTCCTCCTTCCCTTATCCGGCAAACCCAGGCCAATTTGCAAACTTCACCGACCACAGCCACCAATGAAGAAACCTCCACAACGCACACATCACGCAACTCAACCAACGGAAATCACCCTTGAATACCGCCTTGGATCGACTGTAGTCACCCAACCACATCCCATAAATCCGCTGACCTCCTTAAACCACCAGTCTTACCTGAATTTGCCGGAAGGGAACATGCTACGATCGCGTAAGAGTGGATCAGGGCAAACCAGGCCATGCCACGCGAATCTTACATCGCAAGACAAGTGTGGCAATTTGACAACGCACCCGCGTTTCAACCTTGCAAAGATGACCCGAAATGTCTATCACTCATCCGCACACGTCAACTTCCATGCCTCGACTGTCGTGCGCGTGCCAAGGTTACACGTTTTCATTCACGCATCATCCCTAAAGAAAATTAAATAACTTGAATTCGATCGACCACCTTTTGACCAGAATGAACACTTTCGTGTAATCCTATGCCCTTCTCACTTGAATCGATTCCTCATCGCATGCAACTGCACATTCAAAAAAAAAAAAAATCTACCGACATATACAACTTCGTCTATTCTCAATCCATCATATCTAAAATCATGCTGGCTCTTCACGTCCTTATTGAAGTCCTTACCGATGCTTCCTCAACCAAAAATCTGTCCAAATTTCACTCCAAGCATTCCAAACCTACCATTCACAACTTTTCAGTGTCGAACTCATTTTTGATATATCCGATACCAAATCAATTCTGTCAAAAAAAAAGAGACGGATCGAAGGGAGTCTTCTCTGTGATTTAACCAGACATGACTTCCATCTTCTGATCCCCAAGATTAACTTCATTAACTCAACCACTCCACATACCATGAAATTTTGCAAGACTCTGCTCCACCTTCTGACATCACGTCCCTTCCATGACATCCCCAAATCGGAAAATCCACCATCACCGGCTCAAATCTTCCAAGACCCCAACATCTCAAGGTAAGCCCTCCCCTCCTCCAACCCCTCCCAACCCCCCTATTTCATCCTCTCTTCCGAATCAAACTCGCCTTGAGCATCCCAACCAGCTTGCCTCGGTAATGGGATGTACCTACTCACAGCAGATTGCCCCAGCGCTCAAAAATGAGTACAGCAGCAGATAGCCTCTGAGCATCGACATCTGCCATAAAACTGTCTCGTGGGATCCCAGTTCACACCCTTGGGGACCCGTCATGATGGTGCCCGCCACCTATATTGACGAGGTCAACTGTAAATGCAGAAATTTACAGGTAGTGGATATTTTCCTCGCCGGCAACTAGAAAGCGCAATTTTACTGGAGGGAGGTCAAAATTGGTTTCTATTGCTTAAGGGAAAATATACACTACCTGCAACCCACCCAACCTCCCCTCTTGAATCACCATCATGACTGACATAGTGAGAGGAAAAGAGATGGCTGGCTGATGCCGTAACACCATTTATGGAGGACCTGCGCGAGCTCACGCATGCGCAGGTGGGCGGCTGAACTGGGCTTATCCAAAGAGTTTTGATTCCTCCAGGGTAACAGAGCATCAAGAACTGAATGCAGAAATTTACAGGTAGTGTATATTTTCCTTAGTCAATAGAAACCAATTTGACCTCCCCCAGTTAAATGGGATTTTTTGGGGGGGGGGGGGGGGAGGACTGCATAGGTTTACATTTAATGTTTGATGGTATTTTGATAAAGTGATGTGCTCAACAAAAATCAACACAACTTCCATGTCCATGTCCTAGTTTTGCTCAATATTTTATGAAAAGAGGGATGATAAAAATGCAAGTAATGAAAAGAATTGTAGCCAATGGCTGCCATGGCATTTCCTGACATTTTTTTTTCCCTTTTCTTTTTAGGATTCAGGTGTAGGGAAGTCAAGTATTGTGCAGCGTTTCGTCCATGACACATTTAACATAGATGCTGAAAGCACAATAGGGTGAGTAGAATGAAATGTGATAAATGTAATATAAAACTTCCATAAATAAAAACTGAACCATTAACTGTACAATTAAATAGTTTATACTACACAACGTGAGTTGAATCTTAACTTTATCAAAGATTCAGCATGTTGTTTAATCTGCCCAAAACAAAGTTCCTGCCAAGATTTTGCTGTGTCAAAGTTGTGATACAAAATACAAGTCTATCCGTCTGGCTAATAGGCCTCTTCAAACATTAAACGCTTAAAAACTTCTACAGGTGTGTTTGGAATCTTAGCCAGAGAGATAACTTGGCATTTGATACCGGTTTCAAATGGTGAAAATATGACAGGAATCCGTACAAGTTTTGTTAGTTTAGCATTGCTAAGAATTTCGGTACTAAAAGGGGGAAAACAGCAATTGGTGGATAACTCTTCAGAAATACAGCCAGTATCTTTATAATAGTGTTAATGGAGCACTCGAAGTAAATGAGATCCGCCCAAAACCAAAACTGGTAAAGAAAAGCTGCCATGTTTCAAAAAAATTGAAAGGTGTGATATCATTCAACCAAGAAAAAGCCGCCAAGGGTAATCCTACTAGTCAAGTTATTAGCACCGACTAATACAGGGTGGTCCACAAAATACTGACGACCCAACATTTCCTAAGTCCAACTTTTCTAGTTAGCTCCCCACAGAACTAGGAAAGGACAGAAATCAAAGCTAATGAAACAGGAAGGTTTCTGTCCTCTCCTGATTTTGAGGAGTGCTAACTAGAAAAGTTGGACTTTTCTTAGGTCGTCAGTTTTTTTTGTAGACCACCCTGTAGTTCGAAAGTTAAATGAAAACTAGACTATTGACTACTCGGTCGCAATCTTCTTAGCTTTCATTTAATGTCCAAAGTATTATTCAGTGCGATTAAGTTAGCTAATAGAATTAACCGTCACAGTATTTACCTGGTTGAATGATGTCATTTACTTTCAAGGGCCGACCCGTTATGGAAACTTGGCAGCTACTCTTATACCAGTTTTGTTTGGGTGGGTGTCACAACTTTCATAGGACTATGAATGTACCAAAGGTCACGCCGTCTTGTGTTCACTCTATTTTTTTTTCTGGAGGAATTTTATTTCTATAAATTTTCACATTTATATTTAATCTTATGTAATTTGTTATGTACATGTAGGCTAAAATTCAACAACAACAGTAACAATAACAATTTATATAATCTTATCTGCTTGGTGGTGACACACTAGCATGTGTCTAGATTAACTAGCAAATTTTGGCGCATGACCATGACCTACTTCTTTAAAAAAAAATATTTTTTAATCGAAGAATGCTAGAAATAGACATTACATGTCTTTTTCTAGCTTTCCCTTCCTATTGTGCTTTGTTGCCCCTAGAGAAAGGTTGTTGGCTTCCCGGCTGGTCTCGTAGCCTTTCCTTCTGCACATGTACGCAGGCCTCCTATGAATAGTGCCGATCTGGGACTTTCTTTATCTTTCTTCCTAGGGCGGCCACACGTGTGGTCGCTCGTCTTTCACTCCGTAGGATTGGACTACACAACTGGACTATACTTCAGCGCTCCTCGACCGGCCACTGGCCGCTTCTTAACTACTTCGTCGTCCTCCTAAGAGGACTACCAGAACTGTACAGCACTGGTCCTCGTAGCGGACGCTGATTTTTTGGACCTGCCTTACGGCCTATCTCCAGTCCTCGTCCCCACTACACCAGAATTGCTTGCCTGGCTCTTCGTCGTACGGAGACCTTCTAGTTCTTCTGCACCTACCCTTATACTGGTTCCTCGTCTTCAAAGCTACACCTCGTCCGTCTCAGCCGCAGCTTGTCCTCATCGTCCGAGCCTTTTTCCTCACCGGCCGCACCTACTCCTCCTCGGCTGTATCGGCCTCATCGGCCACCCCTTGTTCGGGCACTACGGATAGCCCCACTCTCCACAGTTCGGACCTTTCCTGTGTCTCTGTGGATGACGACTCCTCCATGAAGACCTTCACTTGGGCCGCCTGTCCACCAAAGGTCTCGCAGGTGGCCCAACACCATCGGACAGTTGGCCATCAGCCACTTCTGCAGTTTCGGCCTATTGTTGCGGCACCACCCGTCTACCCGACGTCTCGTATACGGCTCCGCCTGGTCAGACAGGCCATCCGCTTCTTCTGAAGCTTGGTCCACAGCCACTTCTGCAGCTTAGGTCCATCGTCGTGCGCGCTCCGCACGCCTGTCCGGACCATTTGCCTGCAATGCACCAAGGGTTCAGACTGTTCAGATATCAACAGTCTGGACTACAACAGTCCCTTCTCGTTTCATTACGTCCTCAACTCTGTCTACATCCGCTAGCGCTATGGAAACCAAGAGGACGTCGCCCAGCAACGGCCGCTGCGTTCCTTATCTCATGCAGTGACTCTGCCTTCTTCCACTTCGGACCAGCTCTACCTGGCTTCCTTTTGCCGTCCTGCCTTACTATTATAGAATACTGCTAAGAAGCGGACGCCTCTGGTTGTCACTAAACCAACCGACCGCTCTGGCCACCCTACTGGTCCCTTAGAACGCTGTAAAACGGGCCTACATTCCGCCTCTGGCTAACAAACAAACTGTTCCTGACAAGGACCAACTCCAAAGTTGATAGTGATCCGCCGGCCGTTTATCCTTCTTTCTTCTGTACCTACTTTCATATGATAACATGATGTGCCAAAAACTAAAATACATAGGAAAACGACAGCAAAACACATAACGAAGGCATCAATACTGAACAGACGGATGCCTAATGCTTACCCGGTGTCCGTAACAACTTGGACACTCTGACTCTTCGACGTCCGCGCCTTAAAAAGAATGGCCCCACAGACCAACTGCTCCGCTTGTGCAGATTCACTGCCATCCGATTGTTGCATGCCTGACATATGCTTGACCATCACCAACCTCCGGCGGCTCCCACCCACGTCATTCTGAAGGTCCTTTACCAACTGTCCTTCGTTCGGTTGGTTTTCTACATAATTTATGCAATTGGCGGGTGTCTTTGTGCCTGTGGTGTTCCGGCGCCACTCAGACCTACAACTAGTGCTCCTACCTAACAGGGACCTCGCCCTGACAAGCCTGACCCCCTTATCTATCTACACCTACGGTAGGCGTTCGTCTTGGCGGTTCGCCTTGGCTCTTGCTCCTCGCTTCTGTTCGGTGGCTGCTCCTTCGCAACTTGAACTGCTTGTTCTTCGGCACACCAAACTATGTTTCTAGTCGTCGGCACGAAAATTACTGCCACCTGTAAATTTGATTGCATTCAGTTCCTGAGTGCTCTTTAGTTGCTTGAGGTTTTTTCGCTTTTCAGATGCGACCAGTGCGCAACCCTACTGCGCATGCTCAATGCTCAGCCCTCCTATAAAGCGGGCCATCACTTTCCTCAAGCTCTCGTCCTAGACGGATCGTTTCTCCAGCTGCATCTGCCCACCGAAAGTGCCCGAAGCCTTTGCCGAAAGCCTTCATCCAAAACCTTCACTGAAAGTTCAAGTGGAATCAACGCCTCAAGCAAAGAGGATCTTGCTAGCCTTCACCGAAAGGAAATTATTCGCCAAAAGCCCCGCTTCACAATGGACGCTTCAGTTCAGCGGATCTCGACGCCTCCGACCAGCCCGGCTCCCGTAGACCCCAGCATCATTGCTTTACCGTCCCCTACACAACCTTCGACTTCTGCTGCTCCTCGCATTTCAACAACTTCACCAGTGCCTTGTGGCCAACATCAACCGTCGTCAAACTCTTCATCTCTTAGGGCGGATCAACACTATCGTCAATCCCTTCGATCTCTCATCCACTGCATCACGTCAGCCAAATAGCCGGCGTGAAGAACTCCCACCTGACGAAATCCACCGCCTAATGGACCCTGCTAAAAGGGATTTTTCTTACAAGACCAAACTAACCAACCCAGCTCCTCCTCCCTCTACACACAACACTTCTTTCTTATGTACGCGACTGGGTTGCATCCTCAGACAACAATTCCCACAAGATGAAATCGACTCCCATTACCTCCCCTTTGCCAAGCAAAAGGAAACACACCTCGTCACTCGACCTTCAGGGCCTACTAAATGCCGTCCTCCACCCTGATGACGGTCTCGACTCAGCATAGGCCAACGCCAACGCACCTTACACAAGTAAACTTTCAGCGTCAGCCACTTGACCCCTACGAAGACTCCTTTCAAGCTAACACCGATTCCTCGGCCATCCCAATTTTCGACCTCCTTAAAGCCGTGGAAGCCATCGTTCCCGACAATTTTCTCTACAAACCTGTCCCAGCTCCTCCCTCCAAGAAGAACCGAGGCCTAACAACTGGCTTCGGCTTTGGAATAAGGGAAAAAACAACGAGCCCAAATCGGCCAATCCACCACACTTCTCACTACCTTACTTAGAACCGGTGGATCCCTTTTAGGCAAAGGCAAACCATTGGAATTAGACAAAGAACCGCCTCTACCTCACCCAGGCCGTGAATCTTGGTTCTTTCAATCCTCCGGCGACGGTGCCGCCAATCCAAAACAATTTGAAACCTATCACCAATCTGAATTCTTGGCAACTGAAGCTAAAATGGATTTTTTAACCGCTATGTTCATCCCAAAACATGCTGAATTTCCAACTGCAGTTCTTAAGGAAAATGACAGGATTCTTCGCCTAGGCCTCCGCGCCGCCTCCCAGGCTGATGTCCTTGCCACTGCAATCAATGCAATATGCGAAAGACTCACTCTCGAATCAAGCAAACGCAACATCAAGCACCTTCAGGTTTTAATCTCTGAAACTTTCAAGAAAATATCATTCGCCACTTTCCACAGCTTCAATTGGTTCACCCTATTCAACTCCACCTTGCTTCTACGGGACATCGCTCTCGGGATTACATCAAATTTGAACACTTCCACCAAGCATATCCTTCGCAACCTACCCCTCCATGAATCCGAAATACTCTTTAGGGGACAAATCCCAATTCTTCGCACCTCACCTGGACATTTCACGCAAACCTAAGCCAAAACCGACTTCAAACCAACCCTTTCGGAAGCCTCAGCACAACGTCCCCTGGCAACATCCCCGCCTAAACATCCTGCCAAGTCGCATCCCAAAACCTCTCTCAATGGCAGTTCGCACTCCTTTCGCGGAAGCAACCAATCCTTTCGCAAGAACAACCACAACAACAACACAATGCACCGCAGTTCCACACCCGATAATCGCAGCAGATACTCCGTCTCTTCTTCCAGAAGCAAACTCCATCGACGTCAATGACTACATCCACCACAAGCCAGTAGGCGGTCGACTTCAATTTTTCAGACCTGCCTGGGAACAAATTACATCCGACTCGTCAGTTCTATCCATAATCTCTCATGACTTCTACCCATCATTCATAAGCAATCCTTGCCTTAGTCATCTCCTCCCTGGGAGTTTGCAACAAAAGCTTCAGACGCCCTGTCTTCAGGAATAAACGAGCGTCTTACAAAAAAGGCCATTCGCATCTGCCCCGATCATTCCAAACCTGGCTTTTACAGCTCAATCTTCCTCCATGGCAGACCAAAGAAATCAAGTGGAGAGAGGATGATTTTCAACCTAAAACCCCTGAAGCAATTCATGCACAACAGCCACTTCAAAAAGGAAACACTCGAAACCATTCCACACTCCCTATAAAGCATGGAATGGACAATCTCGATAGACCTGGAGGATGCCTACGTTCATGTTTCACTACACCCGGCATTCCTTCATTACTTCTGTTTCCTATACCAAGAAAGAGTTTACGAATTCCAAAGCCCATTCGGCCTGAAAGCCGCCCCTCAAATCTTCACATCCATCCTGAAACCCGTTCTCGGCCACCTCCATCGTCACCAGTTCGCTGCCAACGCCTTTCTAGACGACTGGCTTCTCAACAACCCGAATCCTCAACAACTCATTCAAAACAGAACATTCACAATTCATCATCTCCACAGCCTAGGATTAGGGATCAACTGCAGGAAGTCCAAACTAACGCTCTCCCAGCTTTTCACCTTCCTGGGAGTGGACTTCAACTTAATCAAAAGCACCGTCACCCCTACAGCAGAACGGAAAACCGACCTACCCCTACACGGCCAGAAAATCCAGAAATCGGCCTCCCTCTTCCTCACAACCCTGAACTCTTTCATCGGAAAACTCGACTCCATGGCAAGGCTCCTCCCATACGGCAGATGGATGACTCGTCCCTTCCACCACTATCGAATCGACAACTGGAACACTCGCCACCCAACATCCGAAGATAACCTTAACTCCCAACGAAGATTTCCCATGGGAATGCCTACATTGGTGGATGGAGAAAACCAACCTTGCCAAAACTGTACCTCTCCACGAACCACCTCCTGACCTTCTGCTCTTAACAGACGCCTCCCAAACGGAATGGGGCGCCGTCATCCAGGATTACGAGATTGCTGGCACCTGACCCCTAAACACTTCTGGAAATGAACATCAACATTCTGGAAATGAAAGCAATTTACAACGCCTTCATTCACTTTCGGCACCTTGCAGCAGGCAAAATAGTCCAGTTCCAGGCAGACAACACCACTGCAATTGCCTACATCCGCAAGGAAGGTAGATCCCGATCTTGACCCCTACACCAAATCACCTCGGACATCTTCCAACTCTGTCAGGAACTCAACACAACCATCCAACCACTCCACATTCCAGGGAACCGGAACGTCATTGCGGATGCCCTATCACGCAACAAACCACCCTCAGGGGAATGGGCCCTTAAGACATCAATCTGCGAATATCACTTCAACATCTGGGGGAAACCCATGATCGACCTATTTGCTACGAGGTACAATGCCAAACTTCCCCAGTTCATCAGCCCGATTCCGGACACAAAGCCGTCGATGCTCTGACCTTCCCGTGAAAAAACTCAAGGAATTTTCCTACTAATCGCACCGAACTGGCCTGCAGCCCCGTGGTTCCCTCAGCTTCTGAACCTCCTAATAGATCTCCCAAGGGAACTACCACACTTCCCAGACCTCCAAAATCTTACATCTGCACGGGTGGCTACTATCATCAAACTCGTCAAAGAGGCTGGAATTTTTGAAGAACAGGCCACCAGAATCGCCAGCAAGGCCCTACGAAAATCAACTAACAAACTGTACAACGGCCACTGGGAACGCTAGTTTCATTGGTGTAAGCAAAGGAAGGTTAATCCAATTAATTCCCCTATCCAACAACTCCTAGCATTCTTCGATGACCTCTTCAATGATAATCTCAAAGGCTCCACCATCCTTGTCTACAGATCTGCACTCGACACCGTTTTCAAAGCTGTAGGAAACCGGCACCACGAAGATTATCGGATCACCTCCCTTTTGAGGTCCTGTGAAAACGAACGTCCCTCCGTGCACCAAACATTCCCAAAATGGAATCTTCCCCTGGTCTTGGAATCCTTAACCAGAGAACCTTAAAGCGGAATCCAAACCTGCCACAAAAACCATTTAACCAGGAAGACAGTATTTCTCACATCCCTTGCAGCAAGTCTACGTACTAGAGAAATGCAAGCTCTCTCAAATGAGCGAGCCTACTGCTTCTTCTTCGACAACTCCAAATTCATCCACCTAAGACCACGACCTGACTTCCGAGCCAAATACAAAAACCATCGGAACCCTCCAAACTCATCATCATTCCAGCGCTAACAAACATCTACAACGAAGAACCCGAAAGAACACTGTCCTGTCCGGGCGCTTCGATATTACATCAAACGAACAGCCGATCCTGAATGCCGGCGAGGCCGCATACAACTGTTCCTACCTTTCACCAAAGGGACCAACCTGCCGCCGCCATGATATCCAACTGGATCAAGACACTCATCACTAGAGCTTATGAAGACCAAAGCATCAGCTGCGCCAACAACAACATCAAGGTCACCACACACAAACTACGGGCACTTTCATCTTCCTGGGCATTTCACAACCATGTCTCCATCGCTGAAATTCTTTAAGCCACATTATGGAGAAACCAATCGGTCTTCACCAGCCACTACTTCCGTGACATGACAATTAAGACAGGAAGGAGACCTACACCGCATTGGCTTCATTGTAACTGCCAGCAGTGTAGTCACCCCCCCCCTTAAGCACTTAAAAAACAGAAACGACGACCTCCAGAAGACGGAAGCAAGTCGAAGACCTCCAAAAGACGGAAGCAAGACCCCATCTTAACCAAACGGCCCTTTTTAGGGCCACCACATTTTACGAAAGAGGTCCGATATGACTGTTTCTGTTTCTTAGCAATAAAATGCGAAGTTTTCGTTTAACTTTTTGGGGAACCAGTACGCAATCCAAGGTAACTCGCCATGATGGTGCCCGCCACCTATATTGACGAGGTCATCTGTAAATGCAATCAAATTTACAGGTGGTAAAAATTTTCGTGGCGACGACTAGAAACCCTAATTTTTCCCAGGTCAAAATTAGTTTCTATCGTCTTATCGAAAATTTATACCACCTGTAAATACCCACCCTACCTCCCCTCTTGAGCCACCATCATATTGAGAGGAAAGTGATGGATGGCCGGCATGCTGGTCCGCTTTATAGGAGGGCTGCGCATTGACGCATGCGCAATTGGGTTGCGCACTGGTCGTATCTGGAGAGCGAAAACCCTCAAGCAACTAAAGAGCACTCAGGAACTGAATGCAATCAAATTTACAGGTGGTATAAATTTTCGATAAGACGATAGACACCTATGTTCCGCTACGAACACTGCACGAACTTAAACATCCTAGACCGACGCCGGACGCAACGACTGGGTTAGGCCTGACCACATGAGTTCCTGGTCCACAGTACCATTCCTCTAGCCTGACAACTGACTAGCCCTGTATTATAGCATAAGCTTTGCTGTCCATCCTGGACATTGGCAGCTAGTCCCTTTCACCAGCCTATTTCTTCCTCACGTTCCTGGATCATATCCCCATCAAAGGGGGGACCTCCTAACGTGATCTCTGGTAGGACCAAATTAGCCGACTCATCAAGCAAGCACCCGCAGTATTATCAGTCGTCCGCGATCCGTCCTCATTGGCTGTTTCTTTACCAGCCCACCTTATTAACTTCGTCCTCCGTCCAACTCTGCGCGTCCTCATACCTTATCGAATCTTCTACCGTGCACAAGGTGATATTGACCGTTTCCTCGCTGTCCACCAGCACAAGTCACGCCGCCCGCCTATTCTCTAGACGCAACCACATCAAGTCATACACAGGACGGGACAGAAGTTCCTAAGCCCTTGCTAGATTCCGACAACCCTTCGTCACTAGACCAAGGTGGTCCCACGTCCGTCTCAACCCTTTGTAGTTGACGAACAGACTCCCACCCTCTATGCCACGACGGTGCCATTCCACACCACAAAAAAAAAAGAGAAGACAGATGACTCCGATCCCTTGGGACTGAGGCGCACTGGTCCCCCTCCTGTGACTCGTCCAGCTGTTCTTTAATGATTCCCACTGTTCTGTCCATCATCATTATCATATTTTTTCAGTTGACTGCCATTTTGAGCCTTACACGTTAGGACCAACCTTTAGCTCCCGCATTCAACCATTCGAGCCACCTAATATCAGTTTCTGCCTTGTCAAACCATTCGGGCCATCCGTGCCCACTGGGCCCCTTCACGATGCGGACGCTCCTTCCTCCAAATAAGTTATAACACTATACAACTTAAGAAAGGGTTGATAATATTGCCAATGGGCTTTTGTGGTCCGCGTCGCACCAGGGTCATCCTCCCAACTGTCCTATCAATACAAGAAGACGACCACAACCTAAACAATGACCACAAGCTAGACGACAACATCATGAATAAAGGACCTTTCTCCACGTTCACAAGGTACTCTGAACTATCTGTTTCAGTTATAGCTATTGTACCTTAGCCCTTGAACCCTAAAGCAGCCATACCCTGCACCTATACACTCCACGAAGATCAACCGAACCAACCGACCAAAACACTACATTACCTTTATCATACGACCGACACCTAGACCCAATCTTGCGACTACGCAATATTCGAAGACCAACACACAAAACCATCGTCAACCATTTTTTAATTGCATCACTCATCCCCTTCTGTCTCCTGCCTACACGACAGCTACTCCACATTACGGTCGCACTTCAAGTCTATATAAATGAACAAACAACTATATCAGCTTAATTCACGTGGTCCTTGCACTGCTTAAGGTTCAGAGTATGTTGATTCTGGGGCAGCCGCCTAGTTAGAAAAAGACAGGTAATGTATATTTTATTGGTAATTAGAAACGTCAATTTACCAGGGCCACCCGGTCAAAATTGGTTTTTATTGCCTACGAACACATACATTACCTTTACCCGCCCAGCTCCACTCCGGATTACCTTGGTATGTACTGGAGGAAGAAAGATGAAGTTAGGTTACGGCACTTCACAGGATTCTTCTGCACATGCGCAGAAGGGAAGGCTGCGAGACCGCCAGGGAAGCCAACAAACTTTCCCTAGGGGCAACAAAGCACAATAGGAAGGGAATGCTAGAAAAAGACAGGTAATGGCTATTTTCGTAGGCAATAAAAACCAATTTTGACCTGGTGGCCCTGGTAAATTGAGGTTTTTTTTCCTTCTTGTTTGTTTGTTGTTTATTGTGGGTGAGCGCTAGTTGATATTAAAGGATATAGGTCTAGGCCCGGGTGTCTGTCATTCAGTAGAATGCAGCCCCAAAACAAGCTGAAGTTTTGCCTGCTGAAACTGTATTCGTTTTGCCCTTGTTATTTGATTGTACCCTGTGCCCACAATCTCTATTTTGTTTCCAGCAAAATTGTCACTCTCATCGTCGTAGGGCAGTTAATTCAATTTGGAGTCGTGTTATGTAAAAAATTAATGAACATTAGAGTTCGTATTCCCATGTTCACAGCTGTGAAGGTACAGGAATAAAAACAGATTAGAGTTCACTCTTATGCAACGAACTATAATTTGAACGACAATTCCAGGGAACAAGGACTGTTTTTGCTTAGTGGTTATGTCAGAAAGTGAACCCAGTTTGTGTTTGAAATGTTTAATGTTTGTGTGTGCTTAATTTGTGTACAAACAATGGTTATAACAATAATTTTGCACTTACGTGCCACTTTACGGCCACGTGCTTCTAGCTGCAACCCCTATTTTAGAAAAAGGCACTTTCCCATACGACTTTGTACCTGTGTGCTAAAATTTAGATTTATGAACTTTGCCTAACGGGCTGTAGACGTATCTTTATATCTTAACAATCGAAAACACAATATCACAATTGGAGAACTCGTTGGGTTCTTCTTTAAATTTTCGGTGAAATTGTAATTCACCTTCTTTGGAAAGTTTCATGCACTAGGAAATGGTCGCTACATCGTGTGGAGTAAACAATTTCGGAAATTTTGTGTTTTCGATTGTTACGATGTCTACTGCATACCATTGTAAATGCCGATTGCCGGTTTTCGCTGTATCTTTATACCCTATGAGAATTAACATGCGAGCAGTGGCCTTAGCTAGAAGCTAGCTAACCTGCAACACAAATCAACATTATTGAGGGCAGTTTTTCTCCACAAAAGACACGTTCCCACACTTTAAATAAATACAGATGCCAACCTATTTACGTTGCCTTCTAGACGTATAAGTCAGACTGCCTGAGCGGGGAATCGAACCCACAACCTTTGAAACCAAAGGCTGAGGTCCTACCGCTGAGCCATACTGAGCCGTGTCAGTATGGCTCACAAGTCATGGGTTTGATTCCCCGCTCAGGCAGTCTGACATATAGTCCAAAAGGCAACGTAAATAGGTTTCCACCTGTATTTACTTAACTCTTGTTGAACCTTTGGCTTTTCCGTCCTTTCCCACACTTTCATGTTGAGGTTTTCTTTGTTACTGGACCCAACACACCTAATTCCAAAGATTTGCAAGATTTGCTTATTACAGTTAAAAGACACAATCTACTTGGCGGCTGCACACTAGCATGTGTCTAGATCTCACCAGACAGTCAGATGTTTAGGTTATGTACAACCCTCTCCAATGTCGGTCGCCATTTGGCGAATGGAAATCAGAAGTTGGCGACCTGAAATTTAGCCTTACTCACGAAAAGCGACTAGCAATAGAGAATGACACTCAAAGAGCAATATCTCTGGAACCGTACAAGTTAGAGACGAACGGTTTGCGGCGTTCTGCTCAGATTGATAAGGGCTACGTAACTGCTTTATCTTCGTCAATACTGGGGTTAAAGAGAATTTTACAATTTCATAAATGCATGATTTAGAAAAACCATGCATCGTGCAAGATGTCATTGGTATGTGGCAAGTAGAAATTGTGAATTGGCGAGTGCTTTGTAAGGTCTACTGGTCAAGTGGCGACTGCTACCGGATTCACATTCGAGAGGGTTGGTTATGTAACAAAGAGGCTAACTGCTTGAGTTGGCATAGGCATTTATGAACCAGATTGGTAGGGGCAAAAGTAGTGCTAACGACTAAGCATGAGAATCAAATTGTGCGGGAGATAGATGTACCTAATAGAATCCCAGGAATGTGGCATAGTATCTTGGAGAATGGTGCAAGGTAGCCTGATGATCAGCATGACTGTCTCGTGTACAAGAGATCCCTGGTTTGAGCCTGGCCTCGGTCACACATGATACTTTCGGAAAGAGAAGGGCTCTGTGATAAATTGTGTCTATACAGAGTGTGGCGTGTAAAAGATAGTAGGAATTTTCAATAGGAATTACCTAACATTACCTCTTGTTTTCTTGCTCAGTGGCTTCGGCTGTGATGATAAGCTCACAAGTATCTTTTTGCTGCCACATTTAAAAATGGATTTATATAGTAAAGAATTGACAAAAATCTATATGATGCAACCATAAGCTCATAAAATAGGATGGGCCTTTATCAGAATGTAAAACTAGTTATGAGTTGATCCACGAACCACCCTACTTATTCGCATTCTGCAGCAAAGATTTAAAGAGAAAATTTGTATTGTGGAAAGTGTCCACTAGCCAACTAACTGTACCCATTTCTCCCCCCCCCCCTCCCCTTACCGGGAGGGGCATCTTCATAGCATATGGAGGGATGAAAGTTATTACAAAGGTCGTTGCTTTTTTTTATTTTCGCTTCTGAGTAAGTCCTTGAACTTTTTCAATAAACTTCAGCTCTATTGGCACATCATTCAAAATGGACGAAGAGTGGTAACAGATACAAACTATGACAATAAACAAAGTCTTAACGTTATTTACCGAATTGTTTCTTGAATCTCCTTAAATGAAGGTGTGAATCTTCAGTGGGTATTTTCTGGGAAGACCCCCCCCCAATCTTCATCAGGCACTCAACACTTTATAGGTTGGAGAAACGGGTGTTAGAATAGCGTTGACACTTGTTTATTGTGTGTGAATTACCAAAGTATATGAGCTTTTCAGCTTACCCATGGACAAACTATGACGTGTCTGTTGTTTGTGCCTTTTGATGCCCTTCATCCATGTTGAATGATGTTCCTCTAGAGCTGATGTTTTCCAGAAGATTCTAAAATGGACTCCGAATCGAAAATTAAGCGTTATTACGCGTGTCTTATGGGAGGTAATTTGGAGTCAAACCAATGAATGACCTTTGTGATAATGATGAGAATATGTTAATAGAATAGGCTATACTACATCAGCATCAGTTGATGAAAAGGAAATGAAAAATATTACGACTGATATGTAATTAACCAGCAAGTGCTATGAATGCGAAATCTGATGGAAAAAAAACCCTGTTTTCGGTGACTTCTGATTGTTACTGCTTGATAACGTAGTCCTACCCCCAAACATTGAATTTTTTTTTTTCATTTATGTTTTTTGTTCTTAGTAACACATCCAATTTTTTTAACATGTTAGTGGTTTATTTTGGTTTTACATTAAACTGATATCGCTGTAGGTGTAAAGCAGATCGACAGACGAAAGAGTCAAAATTTAATAATCATTTAAGGAACTTTATGTACACATGAATCCTTGGACAAGTGTTTACTAATGTTAAGCAAATGTGTACCATTAATCGATCCTTTATCCTTACTGCATTTACATTCTTTTTTTTGCAGGGCATCATTTACTACAAAAACGGTATTTGTGGACGATAACACATACAAGTTTCAGATCTGGGATACTGCAGGGCAGGAAAGGGTATGTGATTGGTTTTGGTTTACTTCAATTTAATTTGATAATAAAATAATGATAAAATGTCTGGTGGAGTTGCATGCAGGTTAGCAAAGGACCCTGGATGGTGGATTATATCCAGCCTAAAAGTCGTGACGTAAAACAGTGAAGTGCATGAAGCAGATCGGGTGAAAGTTAAAAACTGAAGTGAGAAGTAAAACTAAATCTTATTATCAACAAAAAAATATACACACATATATATATATATATATATATATATATATATATGACAATCTTAAATTGAACGCTCTAGCTGTCTAGGTGCTATAAGTTGAACGGGCAATTATCTCCCTAACTTGTTTATTCTTCAGGGAGTCGAGGCGGAACTGTAACCAGGAAAAGTTGCCTACCACAACCGAACTTTAAACCGATGTCGTATCGTCCCCGAATCAGAGCGGAATCACACAAAAAAAAAAAAAAAAACTAGCATTCTCCTTCACATAATCCTCATCACTGTGTTACTTTTGGGATGTCCCTTTTCCATTCGGGACATTTATTCCTCCTCATTTGCACCAAATTACCCTTAATTTATGCAATTTCTGCGTCACTTCCGGTCGCTTCTCTGCTTCAACATGCTTCTTTCTACCCCACTGTCTCGAAGTAGTCACGGTGATTTTTGTGTGCTACAAATTGGTTGAAAGTTCTTGAACTCACCATAATGGATGATTTTACCGTGAGAGTTTTCTGAAGTACAATCGGAAAAATCCATAATTCGTATGCACAATCTCACTAAACAGAATATTTTATCAATATCCAGCGAATTTTTACAGCTCTAAAGGAAGCAGGAAGCCTGAGGAAGACAGTAGGAACGAATTTAATCTCAAGTTCCTTTACAACTGTCAAAAATTCGCTGGATACAGTATTGATAAAATATTCGGTTAGTGCGATCGTGCGTAAAAATTATGGATTTTTCCGATTGTGGTTGAAAGTTATTATCTACTGCTGTTGCCATGCCGAAAGAGGATAAACTAAAGCAGCCCAAGACTGTACAGGTGAATTACCAGGTGAAGGATGGTGACGATGTGCCGACGCCGTGGATGGAGAGTTGGGGAAGAGTGGCGTGGAGAAGACCTGAGTAAAGACGGCGGCGTTAGGCCTAACGTAGCCGTGGGCCGAGAGCCGATTGTGCCTTGGGGCAGTTTATCAGGTTCGATAACAGTGTTGCCTCGCTTAATTGGCGCAGAAATGCAGGCAGCATTTAAAGAAGCGGTGCATCGTCACCGTATTTTTAATACCTTGTTAATACTGATAGTAATAATTCTGATACTGCTGGTAAAAAGTGTAGTGATGCCATGAGCAGATATTTACCGGTCCACCCCACAGGCATGGGAATGTCGAGGACCTAGTCGATATGACAATGGCTGTTGCCCGATGCGGGTCGATAAAAAGCGATAGCAGGCTACGACCACTCGAAAATGAACGTGATTATGATGACTAGTGGATGGATCAGGGCCGGTGGGAAGACATCGTGGCTTTTGAGCATGATGAGAATGGTGCTAGAAAGCGGTGCCAATTTGCCATTTGTTGTCGAGTGAGGTGCGATCCTACCAGAGGCAGTTAGGCCTAAATGTCCAGTGTGGGACATGGATGCAGCGGTATTGGATTGGTGGGCCAGACATAAAGGCGTTAATTTGTCGAAAACCGAGAAGGAATAAATATGTGATTGATACCCAGTAGCAGGGCCATCGCAGCACGAATTTGTGCCTCCCAGAATGACAGTATTGCAGCGCTTTGGGCCGGCCACAGTGATCGAATTCATCGACAACACCATGGGTGTGCAAGGATAATTTTTCTTGGTCTTACTGCCCATGTTACAGGCATTGCAATTTTGCTCAATGAACCCCGTCGATTTCAGTAGCCCTCTGCAGTCTCGGCACACGCAAATTTTCGTGGACGCAGCAACTTACAGCTGCAGGCATTGCTGCACGCCACGATCGTCAGAAATTCGCATTTGCAGAAGAGTTGCAGCCGGAACTCGTCGCCAGGGAGCCAACATGTTCGGCATGCCATTGCCGGAACTACTTAAGCAAGCAGGCGTAGCAAGAAGTATCTGCGGTGGGGATGACCCCGGTGGAATTCTTTAAGGAAGGGTAATTATTGACTGGTGTTGGACAATTAGTAGCCAATCAATCATTGTAGTCAGAAGAGAAAACAAACCGACTCTTACTATAATTGGTTTAAACAGGTAACTAAAATATTTCTGGGTAGGCTGGTTCCCTTGCAGACATTCGTTGCGCTATAAACAGGTTATCTGACTCTAAAGCCAAATCCGTCTTCACGTGACAGAGATTGAGTTAATGTTAGTGTTTATTGCATCGTGTAAAATTTTGTAACGGTTCACCTGGCAGTACTTTAGTAAACCAAGCCTACTTTGCCTCATTCTTGATTTTGTTTCCTCTTCAGTATCGTGCATTAGCGCCAATGTACTACCGAGGAGCTGGCGCAGCAGTTATAGTCTACGATGTCACACAAGACGTAAGTGTAACGTTTATCAGCTTCCTCTCAGCACAAACTCAGTCTTAATGAATTATATGATATGCACATGATCGTGTCTCACAGAAAAGTCTTTAATTGCACACATGTCGACTGTGCCATACAATGAAGTGTATGCATTCCTTGTATAATGCTTTACTAAAAACATTTTTCTTTTGATGGAAATTCTTGTCATGCACTTCCTGGAAGTAATAATCAGAATTTGTAACGGAAGTTTGAAATGCCTTTTAATACACTAACACCACGTTCAGTCATAAGAAGTTTAGGTAAAGACGCAACATTTCAGAAAAATTGTTTAAACTACTGAAAATCTTGCTAACAAGAATTTGTTACATAATACGCAGCGGCCCTCATTTTTCGATAGACACTAATCACTTGATGTTAGGTGTTTTAACACTCTTTCTTTTTCAAATCACTTGGTCTCGAGTCTTAATTTGAAAGCAACAATTCCGATGTAGCAGAAGTAGAAGAAGAAGCGTGAAGAAGATAGATGGCGTTTAAAACACCTAACGTCAAATGATTAGTAATCTGTCGAACATTAGTAACAATACACTGACTGTTGTATGTAAATTGATGATCAAGTAATGCTTTACAAAAAGAATTGGCCATACGAGTGTAAATATATTGGCATTTGGCTTAATCCTTTAATTTATACCGATATATCGGTAACCGGTATCGGTACCTACCGATACTCCATCAATTACCGATCCTTACTCCCTTTAATCCGACTTGTATTATACAACGTTCATTTGGCTATTAAATTAATAGAATAACTTAGATTCGCTAAGCATCCCTGCTTAGCTCAGTTCAGCCTTACACATCAGGCCAGCTGCCAAGTATCAGCTATCCAGATACTTCTTATAGATCAGAGCATTACCTCATTGCTAATATTAGAACTAGTCCGGGTTCGAGCCCCAACTTGTTCAGCTCCACCTTTACTATTGGAACAGTTAGCTGGTTGGGTATATAAGGGCCAGCTGCTAAAGCAGCTTGTCTCACTCCAGCCCAACACACCAGCAGAGAGGTTGCCTGCCACTGAGCTCCTGACTCTAGGATCTGACAACAGTTATAAGCTAAGTAGAACTCTGATTTATGACTTGAATTCATGCTGAACTTAGGAAAGTTAGCCTAGCTCATTTTGACTAAGGTCCAGGCCTAACTTTGGCAAGGACGCCCCAGTAACGATAATAGCTTTAGCTAAGAGTGCTTTAACTTGGGATAAGAGGGAACCAACTAAACCCTAACCCAGCACCTTTGACTTTGAATAAATCAAGTTTAATTAAACCAGAACAACTTGTGTGGTCTCCCTTCTTTTGCTTGCCATTGTTGTGATATTGTGTGATATTTGTTGCTGTTAATAATTAATCGGCCGGTGTAAGCTGTTTAGCTTACACACTGGAAACCCGCCACTTTTCCAATAATCAGGGGAAAGTGCGAGGTTTACAATGGTGTCAGGAATTTAGATTCGAACTTTAAAAGCCCACGCCCAATTCATTTGTTGGCAGCAGATATCACGTCTTGAAAACAAAAAAAAAAAAAAATAGTAAATAAAAGGCAAGCGAAAGGGGACCAAATTGTGTGAAAAAAAAAGTGTACACTGAATAACAAGGTCGCATATTGGCTATTGACATACTAAGCCATAGAAATAATAATAGGCTAACAATTTTTTTTAAAAATTGTTGTTGTTGCTTGAGCACGATTTTTTTTTGTGTGTGGTTTTATTGTATAAGCCATGGTTAAGACTAGAAAATCTGCTTCTAGCGGTGGTTTAGTCAGATTTCCTGTGTCTAGGAATAAGCCAAAACACTCGACTAGGGGAAGGCTTATTAAAGCAAACCCTCGTTTAATTGAATCTGAAAATCTAAATGTTGTTTCTCAGACTGGGTTACGGTCCTTATCTCGGCAAGGACGAGTGCGGAAACGCACGCCATCAGTTGCACGTAGAGTACCGGCACGCGAGCAAGCCAGGTGCCGTAGTAAAGCCAAGGTCACGAGCCAGCGCTCACGCAGCTCTTCTCACGAGCAAGCGCAGGTGGATTCCGATCATGAATCAGCTGCTCACTCTAGCGATAGATCAGCCAGTGTTTCGCCAGATAGGCGTAGTGATAATGGTTTTGTTTCCTCTCGTCATAATTCCCATCATAATTTTAATAATGAAAGGCCTGTTAATATTCCTTTTGTTTTGGCTCATGACATGCCTAGACACGATGAGCAGTTTGTTTGCTCTCGTGCCTTGCGTAGCGATGCTGGTCGCAGTCGTCATTCATTCCGAGAAACGATGACGTCATCACCCATTCATACGCCACCGGACACCCCTTTGGTTGGCAGTGGGTCAACAGGTCCAGACTCGCTTCGTGCAGAGCGTGATCGTTTACAACACATAAACGATAGTCACGTTGAAGCTTTGCGTACTATAGTGGACAGTTTGCAAACTAGACAAATAAATAATTGTGGTAACAATGGTAATAATAACAGCACTCGTCTTTGGGAGGACGTACGAAACGCTAAGAAAAATTTAACTGCTTTTTCTGGCGAAGGTGGTACCGATGTTTTCACATTTTTGCTCCTGACAGATAATCTTAGGAATATTGATAAAAATCTTCCCGACTGTGAATTGATAGCAGCCGCTACAAACAGGTGTAAAGGAAGAGCTGCCAGATTTTTAGCAACAAGCTCGATCGCTTCTAAGCAAACCAACTGGGCTTCCTTTAAGTCAATTTTAATAGAAAGGTTTGGCGCTGGAGGTAAAGAGGTAACTAGAACAAATTTTCACAGAGCTAGAATGTTGCCTGGTGAAGACATTGAAAACTTCGCAGATAGGTTGGAAATAATGGCAGCCGAAATTTGGATGGTTCAGCCTTCTGATGATGATTTTGAAAGAGCACTTAAGGAAAGAATACGTGACGAAGGGTTGCGTTGTACTTTTCGAGCAGCTATGCCCGACATTTTGGAAACTTATTTAGCAACTATTTGTCCTAAAACATGGGAGGACATGTTGCATAAGACTTTGAAGCGCCAAACAGAGATTAATGAAAGGAATCATTACGGCCGAAATCAACAGCCTGCTAAAGTTTCGTCTGATGTAATTTCGCCTCTCGACAAAACAGCGACAGTGGCAGCAGCAGACCTAGCCAAGGTTTTACAGGAACTCGAACGTAAAAATAAGGAAATTAAAAATATTAGGCTTCGTGATTCGTTAGAAGCCAGGGTTTCCGCAGTACAGCAGGAACACGCGGAACAACGCAGTTGCTTCAGGTGTTTCGGCAGGTTTCACATCAGCAATACCTGTAAAACTGCAGACAGTAAATTGGTAGCAGTTAAAGCCGCAAACGCAAAACGTTTGGCTGCCGAAGGAAAACCAATTCCACGCAGAAGTACATCTAACACAAAATATATTGGAAATACTCGCCGAGGAAATAATAATATTGGCACTAGAGACAATTCGCAACTGAATTTGGCCCAATATAATCGTCAGCGTACAACTAACAGCAGCGCAAGCCCCAATCAAGTTCAAGTCGCTCGGAACTCACAGCAGCCACAGCAGTCAAAAAACTAGTCGACAGTTCGAAGGGAAACAGGTACTTCGAGCTGGCCGGCTATTCTAACGCAAACGAAATTCCGACTTGCGCTATGAATACTGTAAATCCTGACTATAATACAGAAGAACAATCATCAATAAGAGAAGAAACAAACGTTTTATTTAAAAAGACAAGACTTCATTCTATACTCGACGCCGCAGGCCTACTTCTCGATTTGTATTCGAAAGTAGACTGGCACCAGCAGAAATTAGCGCTCAAAGACAGAACGCTTACCTTGCCCAGGCTTGCAGCTTATTTTGGTGCTATTCCAGAAAAATATGTGGCCCCATCTCTGAACGCCAACGCTCATCTGGAAAACACTTTCAAAAGTATCCTGACAGAAGTTAACACTGCTTATAATTTGTCTTGTGATTCAGCCATTCTAATTTTATTTGAAGACGGTGCTGACTCTACTAACTTTCACTCTGAATTGTCACGAGTAAAGTCTAATAATCCAATCGTTTTGGAATTGATTGGCGAGGAACGACTAATCGAGTTCCGTAGCGTCTCTGACTCTAACGAGCGCAAGTCTCATCTGCTTTCAGCAGGCGAAACAATTTTGATTTCAGACAAAAATCAATCGGAATGGAAGCTACGCATTCCTTTGTTGGCTAGAATTACTGCACCAACAATATGTTTAATATATTGGGATAATACGTCAAACCCAACCATCATCACGGAGCAGAAACGTGCAAACCGACAAGCGAAGCGCAAAGTCTTGCTCGCTCGGGAAACACAGCAACAGGTCGGAGCGACGCCGCACCAACTCCATCCGGCGGCTGGAATTGACACTAATGGTCTGACAGACATGCTGGCTCACGTCTCGTTGGCAAACACAGACGACGCATCGGAGCAAGCTTTGGTAAATTGTTTAGGCTACAACGCTAAAGCGGCGCACCCAAGACCTCACCTAATTTTTAAATTTGGACATTTGAGCAAACTAGGATTATTGGACTCAGGTGCAGGGATTTCCTTAATTGAAACATCCACAGCTGAAGAATTGTTAAAAGATTATCACATTAAGTGCAGCGTAGCTACTACACAGACACCTACAGCTTTAATAGGCGTTGGTGGTACTAAGATATCAGTAAACCGAATTTTGACCACGGAAATAAGTAAATGTGGATTTTCTAGGGAACAAGAATTTAGAATCGTTCCTAATGGAAGTTTTGGGGCTATCCACATTTTATTGGGTTATGATTTCTTATCACAACAACCCGATTTATTAAAACTAAACTGTTCCGACCAGATTTTGGAAATCGGTAAGCTAAAATTTAGGCTTTCGCCATCTCCTTTTGATGCCTGGGAGGCTTATAATCAAAATAGAGAAATTATAAATTTCGAACAGTATGATGTTTCATACGAACACACAGCAACAATCAATGTTTCGTCCGACGCAGACACAGCCGAAAATCCACAGTCTCAATGGAACGCCACACCTCATGAATTTTATGAAGAAATTCCCGTATCTTTATTTAAGGATACTGTACTGCCTAGCTATTCAGAGACAACTATAACAGGCACCTTGCATATTGCATATCCTGAAATACAGAGTGGCGCATTTATTCCCGAATGTAAACCCGATTTGTTGATTTGTTTGGCTAGATGTCTAGTCAACACATCACCTACCGGATTGATACCGATAATGGTAATTAACGCATCTAGCGAAGACATATTTTTGCCTTCGGGTATGACGCTTGGTCATTACACAACTGCTGAAGTTGAGTATGATTGCCAAGACAACGAAGAAATTCCAGTTAATACTGCCTACTCGGTAATTCAACCGAATGCCACTCAAACCGAGTCAGTCATACTGCATACTACCGTTTCCACACCAGGGTCCAGTGAGATAGCTCAACGCTATCACAAAGCTGGAACGAGCAACTCGATTCCGTCAGGAATAAGCGAAACTGAAACTGATTCATGCCTTGCAAACGCTCAGGATCCAGAGCCAACCGAGATAGCCCGCGGCATTTCCGAAGCTATTTCCGGCTCTCCCGAGCAAGCCCAGACAAAGCCCATTGAGACGTCGCAACCGAATGCGGAGGCCAGCGCTGACTTTGTCAACAAACCAAGGCCATCGCCAAAGTCACAATCCGAGATAGAAAGTGATTGGGACAAGTTGAAATTTAAATTTTCATTTCCGGACTTAACTGAAGAAGAAAGGGCGGAATTTCTTGAGATGTTGAGGACACATACAGATGCATTTAGCAAAGACGAATTCGACCTTGGGACTTATG
>JAHWFP010262749.1:0-15732 GCA_023313725.1 Lithobius niger
GGAAAGGAACTAAAAAAGGTGACTATATTAGTAAAGTGTTAATACTCCATTTTACTTCTTAACCTAAGCATGAAACGTGAAACTTTAACTACAACTTAAATCTACCCTAAAGAAATTATTTTATTTCATTTTACACGTTTTCATTCAGAAATAAAACTAAGTTGGGTCAGACTGTAATAACAAAACTTAGGTTGTATATATGAACCATAATAAAATGTAATAATATCGTTAACCCACTTTTTTAGGCAAATATGCAAAAGGAACTAAAAAAAGTAAGTATTTTAGTAGTATTAATACTCTGTTTTTCTTCTTAACCTAAGTTCGAAACACGAAACGTTAATTACAACCAAGAATTCATAGGATTGGGGAGGAGAATTTGTGACTTGCGACCCCTTCTGAAACGTCTTAGATTCATACCAATTGGTTCTAAGTTTATTGAGGGCGCCGTTTTTTTACTGCATTGGTGAAAAAGGTAATAATTATATATTCCTAACCAATGCAGTAAAAAAGCTAGTCCTTTTTCATAGGATAAAAGTCTAAAAATCGGAAACATCACGTCATTGTCATATCATATCTCAGGGTCGCCTTGTCGGAAGTGGATGGAAGTAGTGGTGAGAATATATTATGAACCATTTTAGTTTGGGGGAGTATATGTAGGATAAACAGGCAAGGTTAATGTAGTCAACCAAATGTAAAGGGGAGGCGCTGTATTTTTTAAACAGTTAAAACAACGACCCTCCTTTGCATTAGGCACGCTACATAACCTCACCCACTTGTCACATCGATTCTCCCGGAACAATTAGGTTCTCCTTTTCTTCCTCACCAGTACAACCGTCCACTTCCAATAGCGGAGGGGGGGCAAGTGATTTGAAGTGATGAGGCGAGGTTGCTATTTTTTTAGACTTTTCTCATTTGAAAGAAGCCAACATTTTTTAACGCATTGCTTCAAAATATAAAGGTCGCTTTGACGTCGTTTTATGCCCTGTGGTTTTTAGATTCATATATTTTAAATACATTTTTTTTTGTACCGTAACAATTCATTGTGTGGGTGTCCGTTGCCGTCATCGGCTTAGCCAGAGCCCAACTGCCGTTTGTCGATCCTTATTCCTACGGAAGGCTTTTTAATCTCGTGGAAAAACCTAATTACGGAACTTTTGTTTGTCTTTTCAATGAGGCACTCCTGAAAAATTAAAGTTGGCACACAGGATATTGAGAAACACTCGACCAAAATATAACCCAACTTTCCAATACGGTCCATCACCACGGTCGACTGATTAAATTTTTAACGTTCTGCTAGGTGTGTAAAAGCCCAGAACTCAAATAGTTCACATGGTGACACGATCTACCTTATTCCCTATTCACTTTTATGCTCGTAGACACGCGGCGACCAGGATTTAAGATAATTCTCAACAGTTTAGTTATTTAATCACCACATTGTAATGACAGGAAATGTGTTCCATGTGCATTTGAGACATAAACTGCACTGCATTGTACAATGAATAACAATGCGATGAAGTTACCTTACGGTAAAATGGTGAATAAATAAATTTCACTCTGTAATGTCATTGAGTACCTCCCTCCTAAAGTTGAATAAAGGCATTAAATTTCACCTGCAATGTTCGTCATAACACTTGCTTTCCAACTCAAAAATTCAGAATTAAAGAGAAAAAAATAAATCCAATAAAAACCGGAAACTGTCATCCTTTTACAACAATCTAGCTTAAGTTTAAAGGTGTCAACATTAGTTATCTAAATTTAGCTGATTCGTATATTTTTTGGCAAGGTGGTCGCCAAACTGACAATGGTGAGTCGTATATTTACTGAACTGAAACATAGGCTGAAACATAGTTTATCGAAATAATCATTCGTGTGCTTTTCAGGCAAAAGTGGTAAACAAAAGTTCAAAAGTAAGTCATTTGTTGATTGAACTGAAACATAGGCTGAAACATAGTTTATCTAAAGTGATCCGATTCGTTTATTTTTCATATAAGGTGGTCGACAAAAGGACAACGGTAAGTCATGCTTTAATTGAACTGAAACATAGGCTGAAACATAATTTATTTAAATTCATCAGATTTTATGTCTTTTTCAGACAAAGGTGGCCAACAAAAAGACAACGGTGAGTCATCTTTGTATTAAGTTAAACACATGACGAAACATAATTGATTTAAATTATCTGATTCATCTGATTCATATTTTTCAGGCAAACGTGGTCGACAAATGGCCAATGATGGTAAGTCATGTTTTCATTGATTTTAAACACATGTCGAAACCAATTTTATCTAAAGTAATCCTACTCGTATGTTTTTCAGGCAATAGTAGGCGACAAAAAGACAATGGTGAGTTATGTTTTCATTGAACTGAAACATAGGTCGAGACATAATTTATTTAAATTGATTCGATTCGTTTATTTTTCAGGCAAAGGTCGTCGACAAAAGGTTAATGGTAAGTCATGTTTTTATTGAACTGAAGTAGGCTAAAACATAATTTGTATTAAAAAACCACTTAAGTGTATAAAATATGGCCATAACCTTAGAAAAATTAATGTTGTAAAGACCTCCAAAAAAAAGATATGTAAGCCTTCAGCATCGTACTAATGAATGTAAACACATGCCTAAACACAAGCTAGTGCTTCTTTAACAAGTATTAAGGCAATGCTGAAGGTTTACAGATCTTTTCTTGTCATTTATGCAGTAACATATTTATGGCTTCATCCGTGTTTTATATGTTTAAGCATTTTTTAATACTAATATCTGTTATTTTTTCTTGGAGGTATTTAACTCACAGTACTAAACAGTACTCCAGTATTGCTTAATTAGAATTTAAACACAGGTGGGACAATAATGTGTTTAAATAGTATTGATGCAGCAAATATTGTTGATTCAGTTACGACATACAGGTAAAAACTCCCAACAACAACAACAACAACATGTAAAGTCTTACTAAATTACCTTTATTAACTAAATTAACTTTTATAAGAACTTGGCTCTCATTAAAACCTGCAGTTCAACAATGGATATTGGAAATCAGTTTATTGGTTCGATCTCCAGGTGAGCGCAAAGAGTCCCAACAAGAAGAAGAAGAACAACAACAACAACAATTTTGTCACATTAAAATAGCCTTCAAAAGGCCCATGTTTTTGTTAAAACCTACATTTTAAGCTATAAAAGTTGAAAATTGGTTGACAGGTTCCCTATCTAGTTCAGAACAAAATTGTCTCAACAAGAATAACTACAACGATACGAATCTACATTAATAAAAACGAGTTGCAGTGTTGTAAAACGGCCATCCGACCCAGACGGACACCCGTCTAATAATAACAGTAATAATGCTGCATTGATTGTCAACAACACCCAGCCACCCGTCTAACAATAACAGTATTTGAGTATTGTAAACGGAATAATTGTTGATAGTAAACTGAAACGATGGATGAAAGAATGCTTCAGTTCAGATATATACTGTTTAATATTAAACCGCTGGCTAAAGGTTCTGTCGTTGTTGACGATCAAAATTAAAGGAATAGTGAAACTCCGTTAAATAGTGAATGCGCTTTACTTGCTGCCCACAATCAATTACAAAAAATAGCATACTTGAACCCATGGTGGAAATCCATATGAAAGTGCATGGAGCCCGGGTCAGGTGAGGTGCTGATGGAGTGAGCGAAGTGAACAAAAATCAGCGTTTCTTAGCCCGTGTGCACAAACTAACAACGTAACTTTCAATGAATAAAACAATACTTCACGTATACGCAACTTAATATAACACTGCTGGCTAAAGGTTCTGTCTTTGTAGATGATTAAAATTAAAAGATTAGTGAAACTCGGTTAAATATGGAACAAAACACGTTTGTTAGCCAGCGTGCTCAAAACTACATAGTGTATAGACGGCATACACGCCTTTCACAACAAACACACGACAGCACAAACCAGCCCAATGAGTGAGCAACGCAAACGAAAATCAGCGTTTGTTAGCCAGTGTGTGCAAAAATACATAAACGGGATACACGTCTTCCGCAACAAACACATTACAGAACAAGCCAACTCAATGTTTCAAATGGTGCATCAAACACCACCCATGCACAGCACGGGTTTCAGCTAGTACTATAGTAACTACGACTGTAGTACTATGACTGGCAACATGCAAAATCAAAGTACAGGCACCACTACTTTTTGCTAAAGGCGGGTAGAACTTGGAACACTCTGCTGCAGACATTGGTGGACACCCCGTCTGTTAACTCATTTCGACGCGGGCTTAAGGTGTACCTTGGTAGCAGTGCTTTTTATTACTGCTAGTCTGAGGCTTTAAAGCCTAATTTTTATGACAATTGATTCTTTTTTCAAACATTGCTTTTCCTTCTTACCTGGGAGGTAGGGTGCCACAAAAATCTCTGCTGTTTTAATACCTACGGTTTAAGTCATACAAATTTAAAATTGGTTCATTGGTTCAGTATCCAGGTGAAGGTGATGAGCCCCAACAACAAGAAGAACAACAACAACATTATTGTCACATTAAAATAGCTTCAAAAGCTCCTTATTGTTGTTAAAACCTGCATCTTAAGCTTTAAAAGTTGAAAATCGGTTGATTGGTTCCATATCTAGGTCAGAGGAAAATTGTGTCCCCAAGAATAACTGCAATGGCTAGAATACTGTAGTAACATTAAAATAACTGTTACAAGAATCTGGGCCGTGTTAATACCTACGTGTTAAGCCATACAAATTAAACGTCGGTTCATTGGTTCGGTATCCGGGTGAAGGCTATGAATCCCAACAACAACAACAACAGAAATTGCAATTCTGTAGAGGCTAAATGATTCGAATGTTGTCGTTAAAATTTATAATGCAGTGAAATAGTTACGACACGACTCCAAATACTAAATTTCGTTGGTGTGTGTCAATTCTGGGAAAAACTATAGGCTTCAAAGTTTGACGTTTTTACATGTAATTTCATGCCGAGTCTTACATAAAGACAGTTATCGCAGTCCGTGATTTACCCATTGATCCGAACATCTCTTTTTCAGGTAGAGGTAGTCAATGGAAGGCCAATGGTAAGTCACGTATTTAATGAACTGAAATTTAAACTGAAATATTGTTCGGGTTTCATGGTATGGTATTGCACTGTAATTGTTCATTTAAAAAACAATCAACCTGCTGAATCTGCTGAATTAAAATGCTATAATACATGGAGGTAATTGCAAATAACTCATTTACGCAAAGTAGTACTTTATTGAAGATTTTCTTATAATTTATACGGTTATAATTTAGATCGTTTAAATTGTCTGCGATATGCTGCCCAAAACATGCGCCAACATTATATGTGGGAAGCTTGTACACACACCGAACTTGTGCACTCTGCCGATGGTACAAGTTCATTACTTTAATCTTCACCAGAGTAGGGATGTCCACTATGGTTTAAGTGACATTCACCTTTGAATGTGTTGCAACAGCAGCTTGTAGGGTTAAATATTTCAGTTTAAATAATGGGTTGTAATAATTAATATCATTAATGACTGTAATGAACAGTGCTGTGAAGCTAAGGTAAACAAGTACGGGGTAACAAGGTTGTTTACTTGTACGTTGTTCTTGAGAAGTATGATGGTTTTGCTGCGATCGTCAAGTTATCACGGATCGTTTTTTGCATGTTCTTCAATCACGTTGAAAAAGTAATGCAATATATAGACTATGAATAAAAATTAGGTACGGAAAATTCTACATATGTACCATGCGATAAAAATTATAGCATGATTATGATCCTTTAGTTCGAGCCAAGAGCAACTGGAACAGACTGAATGGACCAATGAACTGGAGTGGACCAAAGAAATAATCAGTTTAATAATGTCTTAAAGCTCTGGGTTATAGTTGTTCTGAAAATAATGTTTTCACAAGGAATTGAAACTAAAAATAGACAAAGAAATCGCTGAGCGATCCTCTCACCATCATCTTAACCTAACCATTGACGAAACGTGTCTACGGTGCATAAGGATGATCAAGGATGATCAAGTAGACAAATCTATCGCAGCTGCATGACAACTAAAGACAATGCCACCACATCAGTAATTTACGAAACTGTTAGTGGTGCAGCACGTGAAGTGAAAGAACGTTTCACAGTGGTGTTCGAATGGCTTTCACTCAACTACGAACAATTGTTTGCATGAGCCATGGAAAACTTGGTGAACTTGGAACCTATGCATGCAGGCTGTGGTTTACCAAGGTTTTCTTTAATAATATAATATAATAATAATAATAATATATACAGACAATGCTCGAGGCATCCACCCACCCAAATTCCCCGGCAGCAGATGTTAAGTGGAAGAAGTACCACCATTATTACAGTTGTTTTTTGCCGCATGAGGGAGGAAACCGGAATACCCGGAGGTAACCCTCGTGCAGCGGGCGGGAAACAACCGGAGAAAAACCCGTACATATACACTTCCCATCGCCAGGATCGAACCCGGGTTTGTACGAAGCCAGAGATGTACACTGGGACCAGAACGCCTATCGAATCTGACGCCCAGCCCAGTGCTCGCAGCTACCCGTGCACCCCTAATTATAATTGGCTTACAAAGATTTTTTTGCTCTCTGATGGTCCTGTACCCAGTATCGGAATGAGTCATCTTGTGTACTAGAACAATACGCAAATTTTTGTGCACCCACCAAAACTGAACTCGCAGAATGTTCGAAGGTGCTCTCAGACAACAAGGTTGCTAGTTTTGCAAATCTACCGTTTTGGAGATACAAATATAATAATAATATAATTTACCACCAGTAAGTGGAAGGAGGTCGGAAGGGTTGGGGAACCACTTACACCGTTCCTGGCAAGTTATGGTTTTAATGAAAGAACAAAAGAGTTAGGGATAAGCCGGAAGTGGTCGCTTAAGAAATCTCTGCAATGGTTCAGATTCCAACATTCTACGGAAAGTCGGAATTGTTGTTGCATTCACAGTGCTGGCCCGTAAAGCATTCCAAATTGGGACAATTCGAACTGCGAAGAAGTTCCGACGACAGTCAAGACGAGAGGCCGGAACAGTAAGTTTCCAGTTGTGCCCCCGTGTGCTTATAGGACAATCAGGGAAATCAAAGAATGGAAGATCTACAGATATCAAATTATGGAGGATTTTAAATGTCAATATTAAGTCAAATCTAATTCTTCTCAGCTCCAAAAGTTCCAGATCAAGCTTTTTAAGTCTGTCCCGGTAGGCAACGTCACGCATACCCAGGAGGCCCTTCGTAAATCTACGCTGCACGGCTTCAATCAGATCAATATCCCGCGCTAAATATGGCGACCAAACCGGGGTGGCATATTCCAGAATATGAAGAATATGAAGAAAGAAACAGCACTTTCCACTGGTAACTAAGAAAACAAAATAATAATCAGTCAAAAATAAATTTGTATCGATTTTGTAAACGAGAATTGCCTTTTCACAAAGTGTACGGATGTAAGATAACAATATCAAACGAGTCAAATTTATAACGCCTTTATACCTTCGACTCGTTTGAAATTGAAGTAAACGTTGTTATCCCATGCACTTCTTCTGTTATCAACTGAATGTAAACTCGTCTTTTCATTAAACTCATCTTCATATTAAATGAAAACAGCTACGTTGTACAGAAATGTAAAGTTATCGCTGCAGAGATATCACTGCAAAGATATCACTGCACTGCCATAGGCTCAAAATATAGACGTTGCTGTACGAAATTCAAGGTGTACAGCTAGCACAAATGTCCTTCGTTTTTCAACTAACTGTGGCATTTTCAAAAATAATACAGTCACTGAAAACGATTTAGTCTGCTGTACTAAAAGAGGTACTCACTAACACTACTGTACTAAACATAAGTAGGCCTGTGTTATAATACACGTTTTCATAAAGTTTTTCATTGTAGTGTGACGTGCCTACTATACAACAGCAATGCTATCTGAAAAGATCATGTTCTACCCTATCTGCTTATGCTTCTTATGAAAGCTTAAATTCAAGTAAAAAAATTTACTGTTTAAAATAGTTTTTTTTAGCACTCCTGTTAAAATTGTTGAAAGTCGACGCTGTCTTTGAAATATCAGAGAACCCATTCGTGCCACTGACGGCACTAAAAAAAATTAGTTTTTTTTATCTAGCTAAATATTTACGACTCACGCATTTTTTAACGGTGCGAACGTCCGTAGACAAAAAATGTGGTAGACAGCAAGGCTAACAGAAAGTGACAACTCAAAGATACTGATATCTTTGTAACATGAAAATTAAGAAAGCTGAGCTACTGAGATTTCAAAATAAATTTTCACGTCATTTGACGTAAAAAATACGTTCAAAGGAAAATGCAGCTGATGGTTGAACAAATGGCAAACAACGGGAATGCAAAATTCACAGGAAGTGTACACAGGTGTGAATTTTACCGCTAGCAAATTTCCAGCAATGAATTTCACAACGCTTCTGATTGGGGAATTGCGGATTAATGGCGCTTCGACAGTTAGGTCCTTGGTGCCAACCTCTGATTGGTAGAGGGTGTAAAATGTATATAATAAATTCTTGTTGGGTGTTGGGGCTAAAAGCCCTCAACACCCTACAAGTAATTATTATATGCATCTTATACAACGAATGTATTGTTATTTTTTTCATCTTTTGCTTGGGTTGTTCCAAAAGACGAACGATAGGCATTGTTGAAGAAGAAAACCCAGTAATCTCCTTTTCGAGGGAAAAAGTTACTCATGACATCACAAATACTGGACGGTTGGAAAAGTAGAGCATCACTCAAAAAACGGAAGAATAATCCATTTTAGTGTGACGTGCCTACTTTTCCAACCGACCAGTATTCGTGATGTCATAAGTAAATTTTTCCAGAAGAGTACTGGCGTTTCTTCTTCAACAATGCCTATCGTTCGTCTTTTGGAACAACCCCCGGCAAAAGAAGGGAAAACAACAATATACTCGTTGCTAGTCAACTTCAAAAAAGCAAAAATAAGGTTACGTAACATTAGCAAATCTATTACTTAACAAAAAGCTAGTAACAATAAAGCATCACATATTTACTGACGGATTGTCAATCCCAGCCATTTTTATTTGGATTAGTCACTACAAATTTCGACAGGCTGTAATGAAATTTGATTCAACTAATAAAACCAAAATTGAAATACTTTTTGAGTGCAAAATGATTGAATGTGTTACATAAAAACGAGGATTTCTCTCTTTGTTTTAGCCTTGACTCGTTGGGACTAATAAGATAGTGGTCTAAATGTTAATCAAGTCCAACACAGTAAAGGACCAATGTAAGTATTGATCTACCCCAAAACAAAACTTGTTAACGATTCCCGCCAAGCTTTTCGGCCGTGTGAAGTCATGATGTCAAGCGCCAAGCTCTTTCGCCAAGCTAATCCCGCCAAGTAACAGGGCATTTTTTCGATAATAACTGTTGCTCCAAGTGGAGAACCAGCCTTTATGATTGGATCACCAGTCAAGATCTTGGAACAGTGATCACCAGCCGTTGCAATCTTTTTCCTCTAACACATTAATCTTTTTTCAAACCCATTTTTCTTTTGAAAAAATCTTTACGATAAAAAATGAAATTATGACGAAACTAATATGCGCAAGTCATTTGTCCCGGTTGTTTTCCGAAATTCCAGATGCCTCCAACCCAATATAGTTGAAATATTACAACTGAAAACATGTGGATGGCAATGGCACATGTGTCCAAAGCACATGTTCATTCACGCTCATTCACCGGCATCACTGCGTGTTAGACTAGCAAAGCTTCCTAAAGTAAATAAAGAAAATTTTAAATATAAAATTTCTGAGAACTTGAGTTCCAAAAAGTATTTAGACCCCCACCTCCCTCCATTTCTGTCTGCCCTAAGGCCTCAATCATGCCTTTTTGTACTATTTGGAGCACCGCTTCGTATTCCTTAAAAAATGCCCTGCCGAGTAATAGTTCGTGATTAAATGAAATATATGAAAATATATATAGCGGTCTAAATGTTAATCAAGTCAAGCACAATAAAGGACCAATGTAAGTATTGAACTGACTTACTTCTGGACATGCTTTTGTTGTTGTTTAGAAATGAGAACAATGCATCCCAGGGGGCAGATTTGGGTAATATACGGGCCATTAACAAATATATTTATAAGAAATTGACCAACCCGAGCAAACATATAGTTGGGGGCCACCTTATGTGCTGATACCAAGTGAATGGAGTCAGGGAGGGATGGGAGTGTTTATTTCGTAGTGTAAAATATGTTAAGTTCATACAAGTTCTGCACAATTCGTGTTTTGCTAATTTCACGGATTTATCATCTGACCATCTTATGTGCACATTTAAGACACTGTGACACGCTGGTTCCATAACGACCTGCAGGGATACTGATTATCGGGATATCAGCTCCAAACCAGGCTTGAGTTAGCCCAAACCAACGACAGTCCAAGCACCGATGGCTCCAAACAGGAAACACAAGCATTCTTTTATACGGAACGCTCAGCAAACATTAACGTTTGCCGATTTATCCGTATAAAAGAATGCTCGCATTTTCAGTCTGCAGTCATCAGTGCTTGGGAAGTAGATGGTGACAATTGGTCCTGCAAATTACAACCCTGCTATGCCCGGTACAAGGAAGATTGCCAGAGGGATGGTAAATTCAGGGTTTATTACAGGGCCACACGGTCTGTCCTTAGGAGATGTTGTCCAGTGGTTCAAGGATGCTCTGATCAGGGCTTCTAGCAGAGTGGCACACTTCTGGAAGAGTCCTTAGCTGGTTACGGACTAGTTCCCAGAGTGAGGCTGCAAGAGGCTGCAAGGCCTTAAGTACCTAGAGCTGCAGCCAGTACCTGCCACTGGTGGTGCAAGGTACTTCCTGTACTATATCCTGGTATCCCATGAGCCATCCCTGCTAGCAGCTACCCCTAGGGGCAGGCAAGGCCAGAGCCATCCTGACCACTGATCTCCAGGGACTGGACCATACATCAAAGTACGTAGCATTTCTGGAATACATTAATAAAGATATAGAGTATACAGAATACATAGTGTGAAGCCATAGCATCAAGGTAAAGAGGCCCACTAAGGCCCTAACTTAAGGAGTAGGAGGAAGCTGTGGAAACCGTCGTTGCTGAGTAATCAAACAATGTTTAGGGTGAATTAATAGGAAAAGGCAACGCCGATGTGGAAGCCTGCAGTTCATGCATTCTAGGCAAGTATACAGGTCAACAGTCCATAAGCTGGCTATTGTTTTGTGACCAGTGAGATTACAATTGCGTCTATATTTGTAGCTGCATGATGCAGAAGTTCAGAGAGCAACACGATGCTGCACTTGACACTAAACGACAATAACTGAATAGAATAACATGGCAAAGCCATAACACATTGGCACAAGAAGCTTGACCGTTCTTGCATTAAAACACACACGTACTAAATATTAAATTAGGTGCAGGCTTTCGCATCAATTATAGCAGCAAAAGGACCTGTTGTAAGCTACAGTACGTAGGCTGCCGTTTACCTGAGCCAGAATACAACTTGATGGAACCATCCTGCTAAGCGGCATGTGGACAGTTTCTGTTCCCGACAGATCTCGGGACTGCACACAGAATGAACGATTAACTTGTGCCTTCCAATGCTAGATTTGCATGTACACAAGGAGATGCTGGTGGGTGTCAAATTCTTTCTTAGACACCGTACTTGTTCCATAAACCAAGCATTAATTGGCAGCTCCTTCGGAGTGCCTGCCAATCTGGCTGATTAGTGATTACGTGAGCATTATGATTAGTGCCAAACACTGGTTGCTATCGCCGATGGCCTGCTTAGCGATGGCTGATAAAATTAGCCTTCAAGTTACTCGCTGACTTTAGTCAACACTGCTTATGGTGTTGAAAGTTTGAATCACCATAGACAAAACGACGAATTTCTGTGAACTAGAGTAAAGCTGCATATTAAATTAACGCAGTGAATACTTTTGTGGTACTATGACGATTAGAAACTAATGTGTGCGCGGCCTATCTTGAGTTCACTGCAGAACGAAGACAGATAATCGATTGTACATTTTTGGTAGCAGAGTGCCTTGTTGATATCCAAAATGGTTACAAAAACAATGGCGGCCGTTGATTACAGTCGCTCCCTCCATGAAGACCTAGCCGCTCGTGAAATACTTCCAAGACTCAAGATACGCCGCGCACACAATAATTTTTTACATTGATTTGACTAGAAAGATGCTGTTTTGAGTACCATGTTCTACAGAATTATCTTTGAATTAAACAGATATGGAAAAACCTATGGTTTTTCTTGAACTTCTTAGCTCCTGTTGAGGTTATTATTGCTATACAATATGCTACATTTGTTTTGGTGACATATCAGAAATCACCAAGTAGCATAAAGCAAAAGGTTCTATTTATCCTTTCATTTCAGAAAATGTCTCCTTAATCATCAAAACGAGGCAATTATATGCTTCGGCTGAAAGGCTTACTATTCTAAGTTTCAAATTTATAATGGTGTCATGTTTAGTGGTGAAGTAACATCTACAAAGTTTTCTCGATTTAGGTGAAATTCGAGCTCTGTCTTGATTTTTGTACTTTCAAGTAATTTGCTACATTTTCATAACAATCCGTCCATAGCAAAATCCCTAATAGGAAAACTGTTAAATCGTTATTATTATTGTTATCAGAGGCCTATTACTTTTTTTTAAAATTAATTTTGTCGAGCCTTATGTCAGCCGAAGCAATTAATGCTTGTATGGCTGAACCGGCTCAATTTTGAACGTTACCAGAGCTTTTTAGAGAAGAAGAAATCTGGTAAAGGGAGGTGCGACAGTCCGGGGATTCGATCCGGGAAACTTTTGATTATCGTCGGGGCCGAAAGATTGTCCAGAATTAGCCAGAATACATCCTATAGCCGCTGAAAGAACATGGTAGCCTCTCACCTTACCCTGGCCGGCAGTCCTGGTGGGGATTTTGCCAAGGTCCCCTTTCCAGGGGTTCGACCAGATCCGCAAATATCCAGCAACCAGGCTGAGCTCTCTCACCGCTCAGCAACGATGACCACTTAAACTTTGAAACTATCTGTCTGTCTGAAACTATCAAACTTGTTACGCAGTCTTGGCTTGGTAGTTCTTGTTGCTGACATTTGCAGTCTTCTGATAACAGGGACGTGGAATTTTGAAAGATCGCCGTGTAAACTGGAGACCATGTGATAGTTATAGTGCACGTATTTGTTTCGATTGTGGTAGGTCAGTTTCAGTTATGAGTTACCCATGAACGGCGCAAAACATCTACTTTTAAAGTACCTCAGGCACAATAAGACACTAGGTTTAAAATAAATTAAACCATTTTGAGAAAACTAATGTCTAAATTCCTGTTTTGTATTCATTACCGTATACCTGAATCAGCGACGTACGTAGTGACCACCATCTTGTTTCTGTGCTTGTATGCCTACGGTTCGCCACGGCCCATGGGAAGTGCATTGGCAGACCATGGATTCACATGCAATAAGAGGCTAAGACCATGTCAATATCTTCCCTATCAATGGCGAACACCATACACTGTCTCAAATACAACCAGAGGCTTGTTTTTTTGCTTCAATGACAACGATTAAATTTAGCTTAGACCTAAATTTAATACTTATAAAAAAAATGGTTATAAATACATATGATATCTGTTTATTTATACATTGGCAGCTACACATGTTTGATTGGCCTGCGACAAAATGTTACTCTTCAGTCATTTCGTGACTGAATCTGAGAGTTGTTAAAGGAATAAAAATCTTATTTCTGGAGTGCTAGATTCTGAATCATGTAACTCAAAAACAAAATTTAAAAAGTAAGGAGTGAATAATATTGTAGTCGGTCAGAGCAAAACCCATAGGAAATCAGTAATATTACAGAATCGGAAAACTCCAAGCAATTTCTTATATTTTGCTGTTTTATTTTTTCCACTTCTTTATGTTGTTAGCATACATTATGAATTAAAAAACCCATTACATTGCTGAATTCAGATGTAAATATTTTTTAAGCTAGATTATTTTGGCAGTTCAAATTTACATACTTTACGATAACAATAGTTTTTTTTTCAGCTGCTGGGAGTGACGATTCAATCATACTCTGAACATTGGAGAAAACTGCTGCATCCACAATGACCGCATCACAACTCGCTCGCAAAAAATATAAATATAAGGCCCAAAAAATACTTACCTTTTTTGTACAATGTGACATTTCTGGCAAAGATTATGAAGAGCTGCTACAAATGTTCTCTGCTTAGTGCAAGAGCACTAATAAATATTATTTTCTATATTATTTTATACTTCTATAAAAGATGCTCTTTCTAGTGCAAGAACAGGACTACCTAGTTGCTTGCATTGCAAGAATATCCTTCCTTACAAAATATCACGCATAACTGTACCTATGAGACATTTTATATTAAAACTCGATAATTTTGTAATTTGTGGCCTAAGTTAATGAATGACTGCTTCTCGACTCTTTACAAAAATATCTGTAACAATTGCACGAAGAAAAAATTGACTTTGGGTGTCGCTTTTCTGATTTAATATCATAGATAACTGTCTATGAATGTCTGCTTATTTGGACATTAGTGCTTTAAACCTTTATCTGTAATGATTTTCAGACTTTAAGATGCAGTTGCATGTAAAACTGAAATCTCGTTTCTGGAGCAATATCATGAATAACATCCTATTGCTGCAATGTCTCCTTTCTGATGCAACATCGTCCTCTTTGCATTGTTACCACAAATAACAATGACTACAATATTTCAATTGTTGATCTTCACCATAACTACAATGTTTCATTTATGGATCAGTACCACGAAATGTGACTACATAGTATCATACAAAAACTCCATAAGGGTAAAGGGACCGATCAAGTTTTAGCCATAGAAACTAGTGATATCAGAGCCAAAATGGCTGCCACCAAGTTTGCGGTCCGAACCGTGATTACTCAAGCTTAACTTACAATACTGAGGTGTCAGTTAAGATTGAGTGATCAGGGTTGGGACGGAAAACTTGGTGGCAGCCATTTTGGCTCTGATATTACTACTTTCTATGGTTAAAACTTGATGGGTCCCTTTACTCTTATGGGGTTTTTTGTATGATATCACCCCTTTCGGTCGTTTTGCTTTAGTGTAAGTATTGTTGTGAGCTCCTTATGAAAATATAATTGTAAATTCTTTCTTGAACAGCCTGAAGAAAATTGTAACTTTGCTATAATTAATGGTCGCTGATTGATTATATTGCCAATAAAAAGGCCATTGTATTCATTTGATTGTAAAAGTTCTGAGCACGATTAAGTTAGTTTCGTTTAGTTTGCATTTAACTAGGTCATTTTTATTGGTTTTTTTTTTTCAAGGAGCGGTAACCCTGCACGGATCTTCTTCCCCATAAAACGTTTAGTAGACGACGATATACTTTATTTATTTTCGATAAGTTACAACTACAATGTATCATTTCGATTTAATTGTGAAACGGAAACAATAAGTTACCCGACTCTGTATTGTTACTCGGCTAAATGGAGGACATCTATTTTGATAACAGGTGGCGTGCTCCCAATGTTCACGAAAATAGCATTACAAATGATTACAATCTTTGGATTTAAAACATCCTCAGGTGTCAAACCATAAAAGGCACCTATTGGAGTTAAACGTAAACTGAATGTCAAATTTCAAGCATATCTGTCGCATAAATTATTTTATCTGAATGGAATTAGCTAGTAATAAGTAGTAGTAGTAGTAGTAGTAGTAGTAGTAGTAGTAGTAGTAGTAGTAGTAG
>JAHWFP010262751.1:0-10929 GCA_023313725.1 Lithobius niger
ACTATTTGCAAAAATTAACCTTTTGCTGTCCACGCTGCTTGTTGCAGGAAATTTGTACAGGCCGCAAAGAAAATTGGAGCAAAAGACAGTTTATATGAATAAAAACGCTGTTTTTGGATTATATAAAGTTACAGTTTCAGGGTTTTTGTAGCTGTTAATTCAAATGAGATAATCGCAAAATTTAATGCTCTAACCAGTCAGCCATGCACAGAAAGTTATTTTTTTTATCTGGGAAAACCTTGAAAAAAGACCCCTGGGCACTCCTTAGGACCTAGCTTGCGATAAGGATCGGAATTGAGGGTACTATAAGCGCATGTGCAACTATCAGCTCTATTTAAAGTTAACAGACTACCACTGGAGTGGTTTAAGGTTACCAAACAACTTGTTTTACAAGAAAATTCTCACACTGAAGGGTTTTTAGGTATGACCCATAACTTAAAACATAAATACAACACTGGGAGGTTTTATAGATAATAACCCAACAACCTTTTAACGACAGAGTTAACCTTTTGCCCTCAGAGGTAAGACAGACAGTTTTTTATAAAGAAAACCGTTTCATTTAAAACTTAAAGAAGGGCCAACCGGGTACAAGTTGCAACCCCCATAGAATATTCCTAATGAATATTTAATTAGTGTTGTTACAATCTTGGTCAATATTCTCCCACAGATGGAAACGTTGATAGTGACAAAAAGAGTAAAACATAGGCACTTAAAATTTAGGTGTGAAGTCCAAAATGGGAAATAGCTGAAAGTTCCTTTTGGTGTGGCTGCACTTTCATTATACCACTTAACAAAATTTAAAGATACAAATTAATTTCCAGTCAATTTGTACTGAAAATGACGTCTTTTAACAATTAATGTTTAAACAAAATACCTGCTGAGAGTATCAGCGTTCATTACACAACTATCCAGGTTTGTCCAACGAAGCAGTTTAAACTTTGAAAACTTTAAAAGTAATAAAACACGATTTTTGGGTTCATAGATGGGTTTTAGGTGTTCATAGATGTAGCCACTTCTGTAGCGGCGTACAATTACTATAGTTTAAAAAAACTTGAAAGGGAAAGTAGTTTGTTAGGTTTTCGGTTTTTAGTGTAGAAAAAAAAACTCAACTTGTAGAAAATTTACACACTACTAGGGTTAAACTGGGTGGTTTGCACCAGTTTGCATAAAAAAACTATTTTTAGGAAAAAAAAACTAGACAAGTTTGGATACCATTTAAAGGTTTTACTTACTCCCTACTGGTAAAATTACCTTTCAACTTTCGGTTAGGTTAGCATTACAACCTTCGTTTCAACTACAAAACAATTATTTAGTTTAAAGAGTCATAATTGTGGTGATCAAGCACAAAAATTTCATCTTTTTATCCAAGATAAAAGTTTAACAACAAAACATCGGGTCCTAATGTAAAAAGGATCAGGAAAAAAAACTGCATTTAAGTTTTCACTACTGGCATACCGATTTAATTTTATTTAAAATCAGTCTAGCTATTTTTACTAACTGTTAGGTTAGGGTACGGTTTTGCTTTGTGCAACAAGCCAACTTAAGAAGCTGGTTTCGTTTGTTTTTGGCCCACTGGACATGAACACACTGCGGCTCACATCATTATCAGAAAAACTGCGTTTCATTTTACTTCTAGGAGGTGTGTTGACCTTATGGCGACGCTGTGGCCAATCGAGGATCGTTGGGGCGTGGACGGTTTCCACTTGTTGCTGCGGTTCTTGGCGCTGGCCAGAGGAACTTGTAATGAGATCGCTCCCATCCAAAACTTTTGCATTTGGCGACCGAACGACGATTGGTTGCCGCTCGTTAGCGTCTGACAGTCTAGCGACGCTTGGGACTCGACCACTCCCGTGGGGCTGGGCGGGGTCTGTTTACGTGAGCGCTTTTTTGATTGACGCGCTCGGGGGGCTGACACATTCGCAGCGTTGGGGCCAGAAACTCTTGGCTGGTTTACAGTAGGTTTAAGCATTTGACTTAACAAATTAATCCCTGGTATTCCCAATACCACGTCGAAAATAGGCCTAGATGCCTTCGAAATACAAGCTACTGTTTTTAACATTGCTCCATTCGTTAATTTTACACATAGGTTTACCTGTTCTAACTCAACTATGTCGTTGTTTTGTCGTTAGAATAGTTTGGCGTCTGCTTTTTTCTTCAACCGTGGCCAGCGTTTGGCAAGTTTAGCACTGACGATCGAAACTGAGCTACCGGAATCGCACAAAACTTTAATGTTACGTTTTCCTACGCTAGCCTCTATAGTGCTAGATTTTAAAATAGTTAGGGCATCTTTCCCCACGAGAAAGCATGCTTTAGCGGATGCCGAAGCTTTAAGTTCGGGGCAACGATTGCGGAGGTGCGAGGCCGAGCCTCATTCGTAACACGTTCTAACATTGTTAGGTTTGACACTGTTAGCATCAGAGCATCAAAACATCAGTGTTGAGGGGGCCTCACCACGAATGTCTAATACAAGACCACGTTTACACTCTTAAAGCCCAAGAAAGGGACCAAGAGGCCCAAATTAACGATCGTGCCAGTGCTATGGAACTAGCTAAACTGGACAAGCAGCTAGAACTAGCCAAGCTAAACACTGCTTCATTAAGTCTTAACCCTGCTCCAAACGGAGCTAACGGCGCTCCCCCAGCTCCCCAGATCCAATTCATAAACATGGTAAAATTGCCGACGTAGTTCGTTTGGTAAATAGGAGGAAGCCCAAAACTGAAATCCACAGTTTTCTTAAGATTTTTGAACGAACCATGACTAGTCAGACAATTCCTAGAGACTGATGGGTCACGGGACTTCAACCCCTCGTTGGGGAAGTACTAATCAAAGTTTGTGATCAGCTATCTGACACAGAAATGCAAGACTATGAATTAGTTAAAAATAAATTGCTTGCCCGTTTTGTCCAGACAAAAGAGTCAGTTCTCTCGAGAAAGAAGAAGGCCAGCAATTTCACGACTACGCGTTTGAATTAGAAACGTTGTTCACTCGTTGGTTATCTTTAGCTAAGGTTAACCGGGACTATGATAAACTTGTTAATCTAATGCTTTTAGAGCAATTTTATAAATCTTGCCCTACCCAACTTAGAAAGTGGATCCCTCACCAAATTAAGTTAGGCACTTTGGCCGAAGCAGCCCAGTTGTGTGACGAATTCACAACCCGCAATAAACAAATTGCTACCGAAACTGCCACTCGTGCAGCCAAAACACAGCCCCTAGCTGTACCGTCAAACCAGGGTTCTAAACCATCTGGTCAACAATGTGGTAACAGGCGAAACCACAACACGACAGCTAATCCGGCCGGATCTGTCGATGTAAACGCAGATAACGCAGGAGGGGACTCTGCTATAAACATTAGTGCTAGTGAAAAAACTAACCCTAATCAAGATAGAGGTAGGCATTGCTACATTTGCGATTCCTCCCAACATCTTCGTAATCGGTGCCCCGAACTTATAAAACAGGCCCCGAGCAAGCAAATGCATGTTCCCAGTTGGGAAAAATGCTAGTGAAATTCTTAATGCTAGTACTCTGTCCGGTAGCATAGGGAAAAATAAAATTAATATTTTATGCGACTCCGGAACCTCAGTTTCGCTAGTTAGCGCCAAACTCGCAAGAAATTGGCCACGTTTGAAACCTAAAATTAAATGTCAAACTGCCTTGTGTAGCCAAGTGTTTGCATTAGCCTCAGTAAATCTAAGCCTAAAGTTAGATGATGGCTCAGTGTTAAAATCAGTAGCATGCATTACACCGCTCAACAGTTCGGTCTACGATGTAGTTTTGTGCGTGTCAGGATTAGAATCGCTAAGCCTACTGCGTGGACTAGTAACCTCCACGCCCCGTGATTTTTCTTCCCTGCCAGCCGAGGTGGCTATTCCCCCCGTCAGAAACGACCCACGTCAATCAAAGAAATGTATGCGCCACCATAAACAAACCAGCCCCGCTGGATTGTTCAAGCCCCAAACCCCCACAGTGCTTCCTCCAATCGTCGTTAAGTCCTCAAGTGCAGACGAGAGGGGTCTGCTGAAAACTTCGGAAGTTAACCCATTGCGAGCGAATGAGACCCAAGTCCCCTCCCTTGACCAATGGATGGACCGTCGCCATCTTTGTTGGTGTAAAGAAGCAACGAAAGATGCGTTGAACCTGCCTCCTAAAGGCAAGATAAAACGAAGTTTGTCAGCTAGTGATATAAACAAAAGTTTAGTCATGGCAGAAAAACCCAGAAGTGACGAATTTAGCTTTTGCAAATGGCTTAAGTTACGTGAGCAAACATGTTCCCTTTAAATGTTTTGATATTTTTCCAGAGTTTGGTGAAGTAAAGTTGCCTGAAATTTTAATCTAATTTAAAGTCAGTGTGTTAGCATATAAAAAAACTTAAACATAGTTTTTCCCAGCCCTTTTTTGTTGTTAAAAGTAGGACCGATGTTTTAGGGTGAATTCTATATCGGTCTAGGGTGGGAATGAATGCATTTATTATGGCTCTAGCGCTGAATAGCTATTCCCAGTAAGACGGTTTAATACCTAACCTAACGTAGTTTTGTTCTAAAGTAGAGTTTTTTTTTTCGTGTTGCAAGTAAACCGGAAATCTCACAAAGTGTTTTCCAGTGCATGTATTCTTTTAAACAATGAGTAGTTTGTCGCTACAACCGTGGCGCCATCTAGGAGCAACCAAACCTAAAATAGTGTATTTGCTGAATTTTAAATCTTAAAACTTCAGAGTCTACTGGACAAACCTGGAAAGCATCTAGTGATTGTTGCTGCATCAAGCCAGCATTTTCGTTTAACATTTATTTGTTAAACGTTGCGTTTCAGTACAAATTGACTGAAAAATTATTTTTACCTGCATTTTTAATTTTGTCATTTTGATCTGTTGGGAGCTCATCCTTAAGCAACTCCCAGTTAATTCCCGTTTTGGCCTTCTCATCTAAATTTAAGTGCCTATGTTTTACTCTTTTTGTCACTATCAACGTCTCCCTCTGTGGGAGAATATTGACAAAGATTGTAACGACACTAATTAAATATTCATTAGGAATATTATACGGGGGTTGCAACTTGTCCCCGGTTGGCCCTTCTTTAAGTTTTAAATGAAATGGTTTTCTTTATAAAAAACCGTCTGTCTCACCTCTGAGGGCAAAAGGTCAACTCTGTCGTTAAAAGGTTGTTGGTTTTTATCCACAAAACCTCCCAGCATTGTATTATTATTATGTTTAAGTTTTGGGTCATACCTTAAAACCCTTTAGTGTCAAATCACCATATAAACAAGTTGTTTGGTAACCTTAAACCATCTCAGTAGTATTAGTTACTGTTAAATAGAGCCGGTGTTCTTCTACGTGTTTACAGAATATCCTTTTCTAAAAGTTATCGTAACCTAGGTTAAGGGTGGACGGCGAGGTGTATTGGGTAGTTTCACAGCTAAAAAAAATCTACAATTTGACATAATCCAGACTCGTATGAACAATTAAGTAGCGGGATGCCTCATATGACAGTTTTCTTTTACAACAACCGTAACCTTGTAATTTTCTAAAAGAAAATAGTGTTTTTAATTTGTAACTTTTATTTTACTTACCGTTCTCTTAACCACAAAAACGTTAGTCCCCCAAAAATACAAAACGGCAAATTCAACATTTCTGTAAAACAGTGTATTTTATTTCATGTCAGTTTTTGCATATTTTGGCGGTCTTGTTCTTGCATGTCTTGTGTGCACTAACCCTTCTATTCTAGCTTTTATTCCGAGTTCTAACGAACCCTGAATAAAATCCTGCATTTGGGGGCGTGTAAACGTGGACCGCCGAAAAACCCTTGTTTTGCCAAACGAGCAAATTTTTTTCTTTGAGCGCCCAAATGCCTCGATTGTGGAAATTTCGCCGTTTTTTTAATAATGGACAGAATCGGTCAAACTCTTCACCGTTTAATAGCCTGCCATAGTACCTACCTCTTGAGGAAGCCCAAATTCAAAAATTCATTTTAGAAGATCCACAATCAACAATTGAAAATCACTCCAAACCAACCGTAGCGCTCCTTCATCATGGCCGCCATTATTGAAGACTTGTACTCATGTATTTTGATTTTATCCTTTCTATTTCAGGGCAAAAAGCCCACAAACACTAGCTTAGTTGTAGTTTAGGAGGGGCTGCCTTTGGTACTTAACCTCACATACATGTGGATACAGATGTAATGTTGTAATGCATGGCGTATCCAGATTCGATATATTGATGTATGGTAAAGGCGCGGCACTTGTAAGCGTGGGTACGGAGCAAAGCATTAAACTCTTAAACTAACTATCACTCGCATAATGCATGATCGATTGCAATCTATACAACATCACTACGTTACATTTGGCGACGAAGATATCAACAACCCACCGAGCCACGAATCAACGCTCAAAAATAGGTATTTGAAACGAAATCTGAAGAAATAACGACAAGTGTAACCAAGGTGAACTGCCCCCGATATAACGAAAACGACAATGGCTTCCCTCGCTACTCCGATCTTTCCCTCATTCGACATGACGGATCCAACAACAGCGGGACAGAGATGGCCAAAATGGTTGGCAAGATTTGAAACTTTACTGTAGCTTATAAAATAACCGATCTTACCGAAAAACGTGTGATGCTTCTACACAGTGCAGGCGAAGCGGTTTATGATATTTTTGACAATCTAGCCGACACGGGAACTGCAGCAAAGTATGACAAAGCGACTGCAGCCCTAAACAAACATTTCCTACCAAAAAAATGCACGGAGTATCACAAATATCTATATCGTTTAATGAAACAACACGCTGGTGAAACAATCGATGCATACCATATCCGTTTGAGGGAACAAACCAAAAACTGACATCGACAGTGAAATACGAACACAGATAATACAGCACACCAATTCGTCACGTCTCCTAAGGAGGGCGTTGAACCATGAACTAACACTAACCGAAATTATTGATGAAGGTCGCACGCTCGAACTTTCAGAAAGGCACGCTAAAGAAATTGAAAAAATCCAGCCAAACGAACGAAACTAAAACCGAACAAAGAGTGAATGCATTTCAAAGACACAAAAAGCCTTTTCGAAATAAACGAAATATACAAACCGAGCAGGAAGGAAACAAATGTTTCAGCTGTGGAAAAGCTTATCCTCACAACGATCGTGGTTGCCCTGGCAAGGGACAAACGTGTTTTGAATGCGGAAAAATTAATCATTTCGGTCGTGTCTGCCGACAACTCATCGAAAAAGGCCACAAAAGTGATGACGGATTTTCACGTGATGTCATAACAATGCGCAACTCACAACAATATGCAACAAACTCAAGGCAACCACAACAAACAAAATGCTATAATGCAAGAAGAAAAGTAAACAGCCTGCAAGTGAAGGAATACGATGACACAAGCAGTGATTATGAACGTATGTGCCTAATGAACGTTGGAAAAACGGACTCGCCACAAACAAATGTGAATATTCAAAACAAAACCACAAGGCTATTGGTCGATACAGGTGCCCCAATAAATATTTTGCCCATAAAAATATACAACCAACAGTTTTCATCAATCCCACTGCAGCCTACAAAACTTAAAATTCTGCCATACGGAACAAAAGAACCTCTACCCATTAAAGGCAAGTTCAAAGCTGATGTAAAATCCAAAACAACGCCATGCACGGCCGAGTTTTATGTTGTAGAACGTGGAAATATTCCTTTGTTAGGCCTACACACCGCCATGGAATTAAAACTCATAACTTTTGCGAATGCAATGGAAACCATGCCAAAAGATATGGAATTTGGAATCCTGGCTGACTTTCCAGAAGTTACAAACGGTATCGGCAAGTTAAAGGGAGTGCAAGCCAAAGTGCTACCACCAATACCGTACCAGCCATCATTTCAGATGAGCAGAACCCCGACACAAGTAAGCTTCACTCTTACACATATGCTCAGAAAACAAACAAAAATCCAAATTTGTTTCACAACAACTCGATTACTAATGCAAACTCCAAGCAACAACAAATCGAAACTGAAACCGAAACTCCCCAATACAGCTCAAAACGCGATTACGAAAACGAAGATCGTGAAGAAGTACAAAACCAGAATGCAAACGCGTTCCGCTACCAACGCAGCCGACAAGGATGGCACAGACATAGGAAACAATTTCAAAATAATAACGAATCAGCTGATGACTCAGAAAACTCCACTGTCAACAAAAACAGAGCCCAACCCTTCAAGATAGGTAGTGACCAAAACTCACAAATACGCACTGTCCATCACCACCATAATCTAAACCCTAAACCTACCGACCACAAAGGACGAATATTTGTCTCACGTCTCCACCCAGACACCACACCTAACGAACTTGTCTTACTGCTAAAAAACACAGCCAAACTACAAGCCAATGTCCACAAATTGAAAACAAAACTCCCACACTACTCTTCTTTCTGTGTCGAAGTCGATAAAAAAGTTGAAGACTTAGCAGCCGCTGCCAAAAACTGGCCAACCGGTGCCCTCCTCACTGTGTATCGCAACATCCCTCGGCCTGAGAACATCATCTCCTCCTCCACAAACGACTTCAGTAGCACACCCATGATCACGACATCGCACACTAACCACCTGATCACCAGCTGTACGACTCCTTCTCCAACGCCAGCCACAAATCAAGCAGGTACCCGCACACGTCATGCCTCCTCGCCCTCATCCCTACCCCTTCCCACTGTGCCTTCCGAATGACTACTACCTGACCACTGCCTTACCCATACCCCCATTTCCCCCCTGCACCCCCTCTCCTCCCTCTGACCCTGCTCCCCTCACCCCTCCCCACACCTCCTCACCTCAACATTACCACAAGCCCCCTCCTTGCCCATCATCCATCAATATCCTTTATACAAATGCAAACTCACTCGCCAATAAACAGGCAGAGCTTGAAGCACTTATTACCAACTGTAACCCTGCGGTTGTAATAATTACTGAGGCTAAATCAAAATTTTACAACAACCATCTTACCATCGAAGCCATCCATTTCCCCAACTACACCAATGTGCACAACTCGCTCCAAACACAGGGAAGAGGAATCATCGGCTTCATCCGAAACGACATCGACGTTGTTGCTAGCAATGATACCATCCCAGCAAATGAAACCCTCACACTTATCATCGCCGGGCAGCACAAAATTACTGTAGCCGCAGTATACAAATCCCCCACAAGCTCCCCAACTAATAATGACCACATCGTACACTTTATTAAATCATTGTGTGACACCCCATCCCATGAAATCATTATTCTTGGTGATTTTAACATGCCCCAGTGCACCTGGACAGACGGAGCTGGAACTTCCACATGCATTACCGAACGACTTTTCCTGGACGCCTTTGTTAGCCGTGATCTTGTGCAACTTGTTGAACGCCCAACTCGCTTTCAGCAAGGACAAAAATCCAACATCCTCGACCTCGTCTTAATTAGAAGCACATCAAACCTGATCTCCAATATCTCACATAGCGACCCACTTGGCCTAAGTGACCACAGCACCCTTCTAATACAACTCTCCACCTCTACACCCGACCCGCCCAACATCACCAAGCGCAACTTCTTCAAGGCAAACTACACCCTCATGCGCAACTCCATCAAAACTGCAAACCTTGCCGAACGTATTGTACCAATGAACACCGAGGAAGCGTGGGAAATTTTTCACCATACTATTTTGAGATCCATCTTTATTCACTGCCCTCTCACAAGGAAAACTGGAAAAAAGAGACAAACTCACCCCTGGGTCGATACCACCATCAAAAGATCCATCCTCACCAAACGCAAAGCTTGGAATAACTACAGGGAAAGTCAAACTGATGACGATTACAAAAACTACAAGCGTGCCAGAAACGGACTAACCACTGAAATCCGTACTGCACGCCTCTCCTACGAAAAGAAAATCGCATCCTCATCTAAAACCTGCCCTAAAAAACTGTGGGCTTACATTGGTCGCAACAAAAAATCTTCATCGATTGGTACCATAAACGGACAAAACGGAACTGTTAACGATCCTGCTTTAAAAGCCGACGCTCTTAACTCTCACTTCTGCTCTGTCTTTAAAACAAACAAGCTTCCCTCCGTAACCATTTGTAACAGCAATCTCAACGGTAACGTCCTCTCAAACATTTCCTTCACCATTGAAGAAGTCGGACATCTTCTTTCCACCATAAAAGAACACTCCTCTCCCGGACCTGATGGACTACACCCAAAGATTTTGAAGGAACTGGCAAATGTCATTACTGAGAGTGTTACCATGATTTTCCAGAAATCGTTCATTGAATCAACCCTTCCTCATATCTGGCTCACTGCTAACGTCACCCCAATACATAAAGCTGGGGATCGTAGTAACCCGAACAACTACATACCAATTAGTCTCACCTGTATCCTCTGCAAATGCATGGAAAAAATAGTCGCCAAACAAATCATTACCTTCCTCAACTATAACGACTTCTTTACCCCTAGTCAGTGCGGCTGCCTTCACGGCAAATCCACTACCCACAACCTCATTTCCTTTCTTGACCTTGTCACTGAATGGACTGAAGGTGGATCACAGGTAAATGCCGCCTACTTTGACCTCGCTAAGGCCTTCGATACCATACCCCACGACATCCTTATCACCAAGCTAACCACCGTAGGCATCTCTGGCCACCTCCTAAAGTGGCTTATTGCTTTTCTCACAAACAGAACTCAACGCACTGTCATCAACGGTCACCCTTCTAAAATCGGCAGTGTTACCAGTGGAGCCCCTCAGGGAAGTGTCCTCGCCGGCCTCCTCTTCATTATCTTCATTAATGACCTACCTGACTGCCTTACATGTAAAAGCTGCATCTTCTTGGACGACACCAAGATTGTTGCCCCAGTCATCTCCCCTGATGACCCCGCTGCTTTTCAATCCAACATCTACAAACTCACTCAATGGGTCCAGGCAATGAACATGGACCT